>VXBZ01000456.1:926259-1058392 GCA_013399135.1 Heliornis fulica
GAAGAGACCATCACCCACCTCTCTACAAACTCCTTTCAGGTAATTGTAGGTAGTGATGTCAGTCTCCTCCAGACTAAACACCTCCAGCTCCCTTAGCCGCTCTTCAAAAGGTTTGTTCTCCAGACCCTTCACCAGCCTGGTTGTCCTCCTCTGGACCTGCTCCAGGACCTTCATGTCCTTCTTGTAGTGAGGGGCCCAGAAAACACAATACTTGAGGTGTGGCCTCACCAATGCTGAGTACAGAGGAACAATCACCTCCCCGGACCTGCTGGTCACACCATTTCTGATACAAGCCACGATGCCTTTGGCCTTGGTCACCTGGGCACACTGCTGGCACATATTCATTCAACACCCCCAAGTCCCTCTCTGCCTGGCAGTGCCCAGCCACTCTGCCCCAAGCCTGTAGCACTGCATGGGGTTGTTATGTTCCAGGTGCAGGATTCTGCCCTTGGCCTTGTTGAACCTCATCCGGTTGGTCTCATCTCAGCCCATTGGGCCAGCCTGTTCAGGAAGCCTTTGAAGAGCCTCCCTACCTTTGAGCAGATCGACACTTCTCTCCAGCTTAGTATCATCCACGAATTTACTGAGGGAACACTCAATCTCTTCATCCAGGCCGTTGATAAATGTGTTGAACAGGACTGGACCTAGCACAGAGTAACATACCCAAGGTTGACATATTACAAGTTGCTACTTAACAGCAGTTAATGCAAATGTCCCAGAAGAAAAGCTGTGCAGCACTACTGTGATGGGGAGAGATTACTTGTGGTGGTCCCAAACTCAGCTTTTTAGTTTGGTGGTTTTGTAGGCCCCGGCACATATAATTATTATAGTAATGGATCCTTATACATACCCATTCCAATTGTGACTTTTGACGAGTTCTTGGTCTCAGCAATGAGTCCATAAAATCACTTCAAGTTGGGTGAAAAATTCTTCCTCATACCAGTTTTGAGTTACCCCTCTTTCATTTTATCTACATGTTCATCTTCTGTTACAAAGGGGTTTCTTCCCACCTCTCCATACCAGTCCTTATTTTACACAGTTTTATCACATCACCTACTTACTCATCAGTCACATTCTTCTGTGTCTCTTCATACAGTAATTGTATGTGAACACAAATCTGAATGGATCTTTCTCAAACACATTGCTAACATTTACAGACATCAGCCCTATCAGCTCTTCTCTAGCCCTTATCAGTCCATTGCATTTCACAATGCAAACACTTTTGTAAAGGGTTCGAGGCATCATGCAAGTACATTATTTCACATCACAGCAGGTCCAAAGACTCAGGGATTCTGCAGTCTCTAAATTCACATGCACACTTTGGAGGATTTAATCACATGATTTTAACGATATCATCACAGAATTGATGTAATTCTGGAAGGACCATTAGTGCAATATGTCAGTGCTATGTCAGCTGCTAAAAATAATTTGATTATAGAAACACTAAGCCACTTTTTCCCCGTGTAGCTGTTTCCCCTCCGGGCTGTTGTGCAAACTGAAGTGCGCTCCACCTTTTCCTAACCAATGCAGTCGATGGGAAAGCTGCATGTAGGCAGTCCCCACGTGGACACCCCAACGGGGATGCTCAGACCTTTCAATGCCGATAACGACTTCTTTTCAGAGATGTAATTGCCTGCATTCTTTCCTCATTGTCTGTGGGATACCCACTTTACCTGCGCTTTATGTCTCCCGGCCTCTCTTTTCCATCTCTTAAGGCCGTAAGCAGCAGGAGTTGTGAGCAGGCAGGCTTCCCCCCGTGCAGTCCCAGCTATGGCCGAATTACGTCTGTTCCCCTTCACCGGGTCTTGCGACTATGTGCTACGTCGGTTACTTCTCCCGCCTTACACAGCTCTGCGAGGAGCCTCACCGATTTACAGCTCCATAAGGATGAGCCCTGGAGCTGTTACTGCAGCTCCCAACCCTGTGGCAGCGTCTCCCCCCCTCCCCCCCTCAACCACAGCCGAGGGGCTCCGGGAGCACAGCGGGCCGGCCGACGTGCACCCTGCTCCCTCTGCACAGGCCTTGACCTCCTACAGTGACCGCGATGAGGTACGGAAGGGAAATCCCATGCGCGATAGCCGCAAGGGCTTCGTGTCCAGGCTTCCCGCGCCGTGTGCCCGGGAACACGTCATCCTCCCTTCCCCAGCCAGCCCCATCCGGTTGGGGCCAATTTCCCCATCAATTAGCAACAATTAGCGGCAGCTAAGCAGGTAAGATAAAGGCGGGACAGGGAGACACCCAGGACCAGGCTGACTGTAGCTGTGATCATGGAGAGCTTCGTCTATTCACCTTTTAGCACCTACCAGAGCTTCAGGGGCAGCCCCGCGCCAAGCCGTAGCCGCGACCCGGCGGTGAAGCAGCCCAGCTGGAAGCAGGGCAAGAGCAGCACCATCAGCCCATTTCTCGGGGGGCCGCTCACCCCCAGGCCCTCCGACTACCTGGACAGCTACCGACGGGCCCAGCTCCAGGCCCTGCTGTCACAGGTGAGCCCCGGGCTGGCGATGCGGCTGCGCCGGGCCAACACCAAGGAGGTGGGCGTGCAGGTGAACCTGCGGGCTGACGCCGCTGTGCAATGCTCGCTGGGGCCGCGTACCCTGCTCCTTGACTGCATCCTTAGCCCTGCCGCCCTCCGCGCCCAAGGGAGCCTTGCCCTCTACTCGCCGGTGCCGGACCGCCGCCTCTTCACGCTGCCTGAGGTTACTGGACCCCAGAAGAAGGACGAGGCGTGTGAAGCGACTCCCGAGTATCAGAAGGAGGAGGATGGTAGCAGAACGCAGATAGAGGGCCAAGCAGAGGCTGCTTTACCGGGTGAGGGGACAGTGGAGATGCCAGCGGAGGAGGCTGATGCCCCCAGGCAGCGCCCTGCTTTCCAGGTATGCGGCGCAGGGACTCGGTGCAGCCCGCTCTGCCGAGGTGGGGTGGAAGGTGGAACCGTAAAACAGGCTGGAGGGACACCTGCACTTAAGTGGCAGAAGGCGGTGATTCCCCATCCTGGTTTCCAGGGTCATGCTCCGGGCTGGTAGCCCCCAGGCAGCTCCTGCTCTCTTGCAGCATTGGAGCCTGTGGCCTCTGAAAATAGGGGGTGTAATGAGGATCTGGGCTCTGGGTGCTCTCGTGCTGGTGGAGGCTGCTCAATGAACATTCTCTCTGCAGTTTTTGGAGCAGAAGTATGGCTATTTCCACTGCAAGGACTGCAAGACCAGATGGGAGAGTGCTTATGTGTGGTGCATTTCTGGAAGCAACAAGGTAGTTAAGTAATTTCTTGCTCCTGAGACTTATCAGGTATTTGGTGCCTTTCTTGGGAGTAAGATGTTTTGGCATAAACTTAGACACTTGTACTGAACGCATGGAGTAAATCTCTATAGTATTATATACACAGTATATTTATCCCCCAGGTGTACTTCAAGCAGCTGTGTCGCAAATGCCAAAAGGGCTACAATCCCTATCGAGTGGAAGCAATCCAGTGCCAGGTAAGTTAAGATTTCTCTATCCTGTTAGGATTGCCAGAGTTTATTGTATGCTCTTGTTAGTACTTCCATTATCTAATGCAGCAACTAGGATATGTTACTTGCGAAAGGTGTAATGGGATAGGACTACCTTCTCCTGTGGATGGCTTGCACAAATATTTTTCTGTTCAGATGGTGTTATGTGTAGCTGCACACGGGGTAGGGCTCTGGGCTTTGAAATGAGAAGGCTCTTACAGCTGAACTTCACAGGGCTTTTATCACAAGGGCTCTTAAGAGTCTCAGCCTAAGTATGTTGCTATGATTAAGGAAAGCTAAATGTCAATCAAACATGAAGTGAGCACCTTTGATCTGCTACTAATAAAATGTTGTCTTTCAGACCTGTTCAAGGACTCGTTGTTCCTGCCCTCAGAAGAAAAGGCACATTGATCTCAAGAGACCTCATCGCCAAGAACTTTGTGGCCGCTGCAAAGGAAAGAGGCTGTCCTGTGATAACACTTACAGCTTCAAATACATAGTCTGATCTGTGTGCCCTCTTCTGTTTTGTGCTTTGTCAGTCTCTTGTAATGTTTTGACTTTAGGCTTTTGACCTGGCATTGGATAATGGATGAAGACTTTTGTATTATTTATTATTTAACTTCAATGTATGTATGCTGTGAATAAAAGTTCTATATAAATCTGTACTAGTTTGTTACCCCTTAGTTGCATCTTGCTGTGCTAAGAAGAAAGTATATCTGGAAGGAAGCAGAACTGGCTCAGTTTTCTGAGGAAAACAGGTTTTGGTTTTCAGTCTGCTTTGAGAGAATGCTAAGATTAAAACTGCAATAGCAGGCTTTTCAGTTGCTCAAACTGTGTGGAAGATGCAAATAAATGTTCTGGCACATAGATTCTGGGGTATATGCATTGAACTGTCTCTTCCCTCTACACTTACAGAAGCAAAGTGAAATGGCCTTTTCTCAAGCAGGAATGTTGTGGGGGGAAAAACATAAGCTGGACAGGCTCTCCCCCTCCGGAGGGAGAAAGGTGTTGTGTTTAGCACAAAGGATTCTCTAGCATCAGTATCCTCTGAAAGAGGTGGAACAAGTTCTTGTATTGCTGAATCAAAGGTTTCAACCTCAGCTTTCTGGTCCTGTAACCTATCTCAAGCTTCAGTGGCTTAAATGAAACTGGCTGTTTTCATGGAAATAAACTGTAGGCAGGGAATTTAACTTGAGCACTGGCATTGCAGTAGTGCCAGTGAGGCACTGCTGCAGCTCATGTTCACCTAGGACTTTATTGAGACTTTGTTGGGAATGTACTGACTTCAAATCTCATTGAAGTTCAGAAATGATGCGTCAAAAGCTTGATAGTTACATCATGGATTTTCTTCTATCTGTGAAGAATGATAGAATATAGGACCTTGGAACATCTCAAGGTGTTAGTGCTCAGCAGAAGACTGATTGAATCAAGTTGCTTGATGGATTGCACTCTACCTAGACTGATAGAATCACTTGGGTTGGAAGAGACCTTTATGATCTTCAAGTCTAACCATAGCCTAACCCTGCCTAGTCTACCTCTAGACCATGTCCTTCAGCACCTCATCTGTTAATCTTTTAAATACCTCCAGGGATGGTGACTCCACCACTTCCCTGGGCAGTCTGTTAGAATACTTGACAACCCTTTCAGTAAAGAAATTGTTCCTGATGTCTAAACTAAATCTCCCCGGTGTAGTCTGTAACCATTTCTTCTTGTGCTATTGCTTGTTACCTGTGAGAAGAGACCAACTCCCACCTCTCTACACCCTCCTTGCAGGTACTTGCGGAGGGATAAGGTCTTCTCTCAGCCACCTTTTCTTCAGACTAAAACCCTCAGTTGCTTCTTGTAGGACTTGTGCTTCAGACCCTTCGCCAGCTTCATTGCCGTTCTCTAAATATGCTCCAGCATCTCAACTTCCTGTTGTGAGGGGCCCTGCAGGACAGTGACAAGTGGTGTACAGCAGCTGGTCTGTCCTGGGACCTGTCCCATTTGACATCTTTACTGGTGACCTGGAGAGCATCAGAGTGCACTTGTCAAGTCTGCAGGTGACACCAAGCTGGAAGACCTGCTAATAAAGCTGAAGGCAGTGCTGCCATTTGGAGAGATCTCATCAGACTGGAGAGATGGGACAACGGGAGCCTTGTGGTATTCAGCAGGGACTAGAGGAAGTTCCTACCTCTGATGGAGAACTTTACAGGGGCCTGTCTGGCCAGGGAGGCTGCTTGCAGCAGGGTGCCCCTGGGGTTTCTTGGCAGCGAGCTGGGTGTGGAGCCAGCAGCAGGCCTTGGCAGCAAAGAGCGGCAACACCATCCTGTGCTGAATGAACAGAAGTGAAGCCCGTGGAGCAGGGAAAGTGACTGTCCGCCCTCACTCAGCACTCGCTAGCCCACATCCAGCCTGGTTTGGGGCTCTCTTTAAGATGGTGATCAGCTGTAAGAAGGTCAGAGGAGGCCACCAAGCTGGTCACAGGGCTGGAGCACTTGTTCTGTGAGGAGATGTTGAAGGAACTGGGCTTCTTTGGTCTGAGCTTTAGTGGATTCTCAGAGCTGAGGCTGATACTGGAGGATGGACAGCTTTTAACTTTCGCTTGAGGAAAAAAACCCCACCAAACCCCAGTGCTGGAGTGAACAGGACCATTACTGATGCTTTTAACAAAAACAAATCTTCACTTCCGTTTTTGATTGGTTTTCTTTCAGTCACAAAGCTGCTTTAGTCAGTGTACTCTTCCTGGCTGAGTTTTAACTACAGATCGACCAAGTACTCTGTGCATTTCTCACTGGTTTCTGTCAGCATAACGAGCGCTTTCATCATAAGCAACGAGAAAGATGTCTCTTGGGGGCTGCTGAGCATGGGCATCATCCACAGTAGCACAGATTTAGACAGGAACACAATCACAACAAGCACAGACGCTGTCATGATTATATATGACTTTTATATTTTAGTTGAATGGATGTACTGATCCAAATATCAACCAAAGTTACTTCACAAAAACGGTAAGTGTATTTACAGAGTGAATAAGTTACACAGTTGTTAGAATAAAAGTGTCTCAGATGTGCAACAGATTTACATGCATACATTTAACACTGGACAGCAGTTAAATGTAAGAAAAAACCATACAGGTATGACTTTATATATACATTAAAAATAAAATAAGACATCTCTTTAAAGAAACTTAACATGAGAACTTGCATTTCACGTTAATATTTTTACTTTGTATACTCAAAATTTATATTAAATAAAAATACGCATGCATAAGAGTTCAAAAGTTTTGACTCTGTGGTGGGACTTTCTCCTACAAAATGGCAAGTTAAATTAGATCAACCATCCTTTAATAGTATAAATATATTCATAAAAGCAACTCTCTAGTACAAAGCAGCCAAGGTCCTTTAAAAAAAAAAAGAAAAAGAAAATCTCCAAGACCATCCGTGATGCTTGGGGGGGCCTAAGAACAGACCTCTGCAATATGATCCAGTACCTTCAGAGACAGTAGCCTAGTAACATTAGGAAATGTACTTCATAGCAGCTCGTTGTTTTAAGATACAGTAATCGTATTCAAATTACAGTGTATGCTAAACTGTAGTCCATTTACAATTTGTTTCATATGCACAGGCTCTCAGCTTTTGACCAACAAGTTTGTGAGATTCTGTGGCCAGCTTCATTCCGCCCATCTTTCACTCAACCAAGTAAGAGAAAAAAAAGGAAAAAATGTACAAGCTTTTTTTCTTTTTTTTTTAACAAAAAATATTATTTTGTGAAGGAAACATTGCACTTTTGCCAACCTAAAATTAATTTGCTATAAAGGAAGTACTGTTCAGTGTAGTAGGCTTTGGTATGCGATGGAAGTAATTTCTTCAGTAGTGAGTTGCAATTGCGCAATGAAATGCTATCTGATTCTTGTGCAACAGAGAACAAAGGAAGTTGTCTCAGAAGCTCTACACTACCTTTGTCCTGACAGTATTGCTACACATTTGAAGTTCAGCCCGTATCTTATTAGAAGAAACCCTAAACGTAGCAAGAGTGAGTACAGTTTGACCAAACCTTTGTAAGGCTGAGAAGACATTGAGCCACCTCACTCCAACAGGGCAGCACTCCCAGCTTGAGAGAGGACACAAGAGTCCTGTCAGAGACTTGTGCCGGAAACGCTGGAGTCTGGAAGAAAAGTATTGATGACCCGGTAACTCTGAGCTCTGCGAATCATGTCGCGGATCTCTATGTTCAGTTCCATTAATTTGGTGCAGATTTCAGTCAGGCTCTGGTTGGAGCCCACCAGTGCATAGGTGCCCGTCTGACCCAAGGTTTGGTGCCGGAAATAAATGTTCAGTAGTGTCTGGACTTCATCGTCAGAGCTACTTCCAAAGATATCATTGGGCCACAAAATCCTGCAATCAAACAGGAAAAGAGTGTGTGCATCAGTATGGGTTTATTAGCACAGACACAAACGAGGTGATAGAGATCTGTAAAAGGAGAACTGGCTCGCTTATAAGCCAAAAGCAACTCACTCTTTTACACTACTCATTTGTTACTCAGACTCTGGTATCAGGCACAGAAATCACATAAAAGTGCAATTTCTATTATCTAAAAAAAAAAAAAAAAGCCTAAGAAAACTTATTCAAGTAAGTGAAAGTGGAACTGGGCTGAATGTTAGCTGGTGCCAGTGACATGCTCCTGTAAGGAATTAGCTCTTTACTTAAAAAGATTCTCAAGAGCCTCACAGAAATACTTCCAATCTACACAATGAAATTAAATACCATCCCTGTTTCAAGCAAACACGTCCGTGTTCGTGATCCTATATCATTGCTTGGTACACACCCCTGCAAAGGTTAATGACATGGATGCCCCCATGTACCTTTTTGAAGCAAATTAATGATGCTGACTCAGCACCTTTCATTTAATATAAAGTTAGGAAGATAATAAATGCATCCTATTCTAGGGATACAGACGTCTAATATGAGCCATGTAGCAAAACTTGCCTGCATTCTCTTATTTGTCGTACGGCTTTAACAAGTTCATTGTTTTTCAAACACTCCAGCATGGACTGTATAGCTGCTTCTGTAGAATTGAACGTGGGCTCCGATCCCGTCGTCAGAGGCTCAGCTCCGATTGCAGCAGTAGCGTCCTTAAGATTCTTCTTCAACTCGCTCAGTTCTCTTGACATATTTAACAGCTGTTCCGAGGAGAAAGAAAGAGAGATGGGTATTTTCAGTGGGCATTTCAAGTCTGTTCTTACTACTATGTTGGACGTACACATGAGGGAAAAGAACCTGTTTTAACACAAGGATATTTCTTGTGCTCTGCACAATAAAGGCAAGACACAAACTATGTATTTTGAAGCTTTGTGTTTCCTTTAAATCTGCTGTATTTTTGGCTACTAAAATGCAAAAGCACATCTAGACAATCTCTTATGTTTCACCCCTAGATGCTTTTTTCATATTATAGTGGAAAAGTTTAAGAAAACGTACATTTCTCCTAGCAGTGATGTTGTTAATTATTTACAAACCACATGTAGGATCTGATGTGATTAACAGATGGACAGGAATTGTGTAACCTTTTGCCAGGATGAAAAGTTAATATGGCATAGAGCTCATAAATAATTCATAAGTGAACAGCTCATTTCTGAAGATCTACCTTTACCTTTTCATGCTCAACCATTGTCATGTGAACCAACAATGGAACTTCCTTTAAATAACAGCTTATACGCCCAGCAAAATATGTGAATTTTGTTGTGAAATAACTCTTCCTCATATTACTGTTCCCCAGCTCTGCAGGCTGCATTATTTCTAACAATCTAACAAACCTGTGACTGTGAAATACAGACACAGAAATCAATCCTCTTATAAAGAACACAAAGTGTTTCTGAAATTTAGACTAAGACGAGATGGCTGCTGTCCTGTCTTCACTTTAAAAGGGAACAGCCCAGTCAATTTAAAAGCAAGCCTTAAGACACAGGAAGTTTTCAAACTCTTTGTACTGCTACAGCATATCTCATAAGCCAAACCATTTTCAATTATAGGGAATCTGTACACTATTGGAATCTGTCACAAAATATATTTTATAGCTTGAAATTTTGTTTTACAGTTATGAGTGAGGTACAGTAACTTCTTTCCCTGAGTAGTGTAAGTTATAAACAACAGGAGAAAAATATATATGGAATGGCAAGGTATTTTTCTATCTTTCATTAAATGACGATTATTCCACTTCAAGTGACCACCTCAAAGGTATTTCAAAGTATTACATATGCATATTACATGCAACTGCTGAAAAGAAACTTGACTAACAGCATTGTTCTTGTGAAGTGTTTTTTAAAGTAAGATATGTAGCTTCATCTTTGGAAACATGAAACTGGGTGTGATTTCTCTCCAAGAGAACAAGATGAAATGGTACACTTGCTGTCAAACTATAAAGTTTGACACTTCACAACACACCTTTGCTTGCTCAGGTATGAGAGGATGCAAAACCATTTAACAGCTGTTTGTCAAAAGATGCTGTAGACATTTCTGGTATAATGCACAATGGAGATGGTTTATATGATTGGAAATTACATACATTATTCCATCAAAAACCTTAATTTGGCATCTATGTTAATTTACCAAATTATTTTGTTCCTGATTCATTCTAACAAGTGCTCCAGGTCTAAGTGTCTCCACAAAGTTCAGGTAAAATGAGGGATAATCTAGAAAAAGGGTTTTTTCTGTATGTGTGAAGAAGGCTCATTTTCTCTAAAAATTAAGGCCTCAATTAAAATAAAACCAAATCACTTGCAAATGCTCACACAGTATGAACCCTCCCTACAGGCAAAGTGTGTGAATAAAGTTAATATTCCATACATTCTTCTAGTTTGTTACCACTGACTGAAATGACTTTCCAAGCCTGAATGTATGGAAGATCCCAGTCTCAGAAAGAACAGTCAATGATAAAAACCCATCATCTCAATTATATTGTAACACAGATACTGATGTATCAAAGGCTTTTGTCTGCAGATTTATATTCAGGGTGAAATAGTGTAATCTCTGGTGCAAGTTCCCGAGAAGAAAAATAAGATGAAGGTAAAGAGAATTTTTTCAGTGTAAGACTTCATTACATACCTCTGGCATGGAACTGACTTCATGCACTTGCCCAATAAGTTTACAGTAGGACTGAAAAAGCAACAGCAGCTGGAAATGCAGTTTATATAATCTCTGACACAGTTCCAATTGCTAAGGAGAGATTAGTAGGAAAAGAAATAATTAATAAATATCAGTGATTTGGGATAATTTTAAATAATGAATAAAACATTGAGATACTCCAGTTCTTCAAAAATATTATTTTACTTAAGTATGATCAGTACTTCAGAAAACAAGCAGTGTTCTTTCTTCTGAGGGTAAGTTATATAGGACATTGAAAATCAAAATTATAATGGCTCAGTCTCATGTAGCACACACCAGGGTCAATCTCCAAGCAGTTTATATAGGTTAGCTCCACTGTTGCCAGTTTGCAGTTGGAAAGCAGAGGCAGGATATGGGGGAAAGTACTTTGCTGTGTAGAACATAAAACTCTTTAAAACTTCAGAAATGGTCAAAGACCTCTTCTGAGAGGATGGCAGTCCAAGAGAGAAGCAATGAAGTCGTTGTCCAAGAGGGTCAAAGCTCCTGCCTGCTTCTCTGAGGGGAGAGGAACAGGCAATAAATCCAGTCAACTCTGCAATTTAAACCTCAGCTCATGGATTTCCCACCATTTTAAAGAATCCTTACAACAGATGGACAGAGTTTCATGTGTAAGAGGATATTTGGCTTCTCTAATTTATGCTCCTGGATTAAGCAGACACCATTCTATAAACATTGTTAATGTGCAGTACCACACATAAGGTGTGGTACTGCACATTAACACACAGTCTGACACACTGAAGTAACATGCGATGGGCACATCTGCCAGCGAAGTCAGGTTAATATATGGCAGAGAAGAAGATGCTATTAACAACTTTGCTTCCTTAAACACTTCATACCCGCTTAGCTACCAGCCCGTAATTCATCTATTTGCTGAATTTGGGACAGTGCAAATGCCAGCACAAATACTAATAAAAAGCACTTTAAAAACATCATAAGCATTAATTTGGCTGATATGTATTGAACCATATGTAAACAAACACGAGTGCCAGAGTTTTTATTAATAAGTGAATTCAGAACCATATCCTTAGTGTTCCAGTTCCCAAGATTTCTGGAACAAGACTGAGCTGCTGAGGAAAAAGAAAAGTTCTTTGGCAGATTTCATCTTGGCTTGCCAGGGGAAGGTGGGCATGTCTCTGAACAGTCACTCAAGGGCACCGTCATAACCAGGCAGAGCTGAGCTCCTTCTGGAAGGGATTTATGGAAGAGAGTGCCAAGTCAGTGGGTGCCAACCTGGCAGGGTTTGTCCTGCCACAGGCTAGGCAGACCTCCACATGTGTCTGCCACAGCAACAAGATTCAGCACTGCAGATACACCTGGTCAGAGCCCAGTGCTGTTGTGGATAAACTGTTTCTGGTGTCTGAGTTAGTGTGTTTAATGTGGACAGGGTCAGAGAGCTCCCTCCTCAATGGAAGGGAGGAATCCCACCAGACTTGACAGGACAGCAAAGACCCACAGGAGCTGAGGGTTAGGCCCAGCATACCTGTGGTTGGGGAATAAGGGAGGGAACGACGTGTGGCCTGCTAGGACAGAACTGACCTGTGGGCAGGGACAAAACCTAACTGTGTCCAAGAGAATGAAGAGGTAGGGCATGAGGGACACTGCCTGTTAAACACACCTACCCAGAGGCCATTCTTTGTAACTGAGGTGATGGAGCCTTGCATCTTCATGGCAACCCTTTCTCCTCCCAGAATAACAAGTGACTGTTTAGATACAACCTCCTGGAAATGGCTTCTGTCTTCTCTCAAACCATACCCAGACTTGTCAAGGGCTGCTGGTGCCCCAGCCAGGGAAGGTGCCAACGTTCACCCCTGACACCAGCCTGAGACACACACTTGCTCCCTGCTCCTCTTTACTTCTCTAGCAGGGACAAGGCCCGAGGTTCTCCAGTAGGGATCAAATTCACTCTTGAAACTACTACGATGAAGCAGTCAAACACACATATACTTGAAGTTGTCAGGGTGTTAAAAATTAATTGAAAACCAGAACACAGCATAACATAATTAAAGAAGAATAATAATTTGGTTTCGTCCTTCTGGCTGCTAACCTGAATGAAGACAAACTAAGGTCAAATTGAAGACTTAACTTTGACTCCCTCAGTATCTAGTTATTGTATTAAGCAACTCAATTTTTGTTCTTCATGAAAAAGTATTAGAAACCAATCTTGGAGAAACCATTCATCAACATATAAACAAAACCATTTTGAAATATGACGACTATAAATTGTACTTTTTTGTTATGATAAATTAAAAATTATTAATTTTAGAATAACAACAAAAATTATCTTCCACTATTCCAGCATATTCTAACCATTCAAAGGCTCGTTTACGAAAAAAAAAAAAAGTAAAAAGTAAATGACCATTTAAAACATCGTACGAAGGGGTCAGATTTTTGGCACAGTATTTTTAGATTTCAGAAAACACACCTTAGTAAATTATTTTAGTCACTGCATGTAGAGCCACATATTCTACAGGAAAATTATAACAAAAAAGGAAAACATGCTTAGAAGTAAAACAGTAAAATTGGGGTGTATTAGTCCATCCACAGATGGACAAAGAATATGAAAGAACTTGAACTTACTGCAAGAGATTCCATTTGCTACACAGCAAGCATGGCACAGGAGAAAAGGAAAGGAAAGAAAGTATAGTGTCAGTGTAATGCATGCAATACGAAGCACAGCCCATCTTTAATGGCATAACTTGTCAGCAGTATTAGCAATGCTTGCCTCAACCTGATAACTGGTTGGAAACATCACATATAACATGCACAGCATTCTTAATAAAATCAAGCCTAATTCTAATGGTAAATTCCAGTCTAAAAAACCTCGGTTAGATCTTTGGATTTATTAGTTNTATATATATATATATATATATATATATGACATTCTCATGACATTTTAGATAACAGTCATCACGTAAATGCTGTAGCCAACACATACAATGACATCTACCCAGTCTGCCTGACATCTGCCTGATGTCAGTGCATAAGCACAAGCTGTGTTAATAAACATCTGGAATTCTTACTAAAATGATTTACCTTACCTCAATACAAAAGGCAGCAAACACAGAAATCTGAAATAACGCTAACTTCGTACAGCCTAACAAAGTATTTCAGCCTGGCTTCGCTCCCAAATCCTGACCTGCTCTTCTCTAACACCATGACAAACCAAGCATTAAGCTCTGGTGATCTTTAATTTTATGCATTTAACGTTGATTCAATAGGGTCTTTTTCTTCTATTTAGTACTCTTGAAAAAAACTCAAACCCTTTATATCTTGGCTTCCATGCAGTTAATGTAAATTAAGCTTTGTGAAGCTAAATTCAAGATAAGAAGAGGACAAGAGCAGACAGCTCACAGTGTGCTAGTAAACTCACAGGTGTGCTGGCTTGTGGTTTTCAAAGCTTGTTTGTCTTTGACTCAAGCTCCTCTGAAGTTTAGTACACCACAAGGTTTCACTTGGACTTACAAAAATATTGGAATACACGGATAATTTCTGATTTGCCATGGAATTTACTTTAAAGGGGTGGGAGAGAAAGGGGGGAAGCAGCAAATAAGTGAATTCCATGGTCTTTATTTTTTTTTTTTCCAGAAAATACTATCTTCTCTGTACTGCTTCCAAAAAAAATTAAAAAGAGTGGGGAAGAGGTTTCACGTTACATGAAATTCCCTTCTTCTTCACTGAAAGAAAATATACTGAATATAAAATCTCCCTAAACTACACATGTTTAACTCCACATTGCTATACAATTTCATGATTGTAATTTCTCTTCCTCTCTCTTTCGGAATAAAATGAAACAAAATATTCCTTGGAAGTTGAAAAGACACTGATTGTTGGACTAAGGAACTTTCGTTCCCAGAAACAAGGGCTCAAGGGGAATGATCCCAGTCTTCATTTTACCACCCTATTTCTAGTTTAATTCCTATAGTAAGGGAAATAGTTTAGTTATTAGTCACTACACAGTTAGTAGGTTTGGCAGCTGAAAATATTGATTATTTAGAGTATTTGGATCACTTGCACAGTCCTTTATGCAGCCAGTAAATGCCACACCTGCAACAGACACACGCTCTGGCAGGAACACTTAGGTTTTTATTGAGACAATTGCCTTGAGCTTTCCTGTAACTCAGCTTCAGATGGCTATGGTCCCAAGAGGCATACTTCTCCTGTCCTACTGGTGGCCTACAGTAATTGAACCTTCAGCCACAGGAAAACCATAGAAACAGGAGCATTCCAAATTTCTGTGGCAATTTTTAATGGGGTGCAGCATGTTTTGACTATCCATTAACAGTTTAAGTTGGCAAAGCTCACATCCATTAGCTTGTGGCGAGCTTTGGGATGATCAAGGTTTAAGGAAGGTGTATACTGATTTTGCACTTGGAGAGTAAAATGAGTGTCTCTTTAGTAGATTAGTACTTATTTAAATTAGCATTACTAATTGACAAGAAAAATAGGATCTTCCATGTTTTCCAGAACTGCCCCCTCAAATAAAACCAGTCTTTTTCTACAATAAAAAACCTCCCCGTTCAGTAAAGTTGAAGAATGTACTGAGAGCTGTGCTCATCCAAGACTGTTACACCTGGACAGACATCACAAGAGCACGTGTAGTTAACCTCTACCTACAAATTGACTCCTATGTCCTTAGGACGCTGCTGCTCAGTGCAGCACCAAGACTTACAAATCCAAATCATAGAATCTGTTGCAAGAAGAAGAGGAGTAAGGACATTCCAGGACGTGAAGCCTTTACCCGATTTCAGAAAAGTTGCTGGCCTAGGCGACTTTTATTTCAAGCCTCTTTAATGTTCTTTAAGCAAGTTTTTGCCTTTTGCCCATTTTCAGTAACAATGTTCAACAAATCATGTGCAATTATTTTGAAATAAGATCTCATGCAAAGTTGGTGCCAAGTTGGTTACCAGCATCAACAGGCATTTGTGATGCAACCGTTTGTGCTAACGAGTTTGGTTTTACGTCTCTGTCTTGTCTGTAGAGGGGGCTGTTTTCACCTCGAGGTTTTTACCAGGTAGGGTGTGTAGGAATAGATTTCTGCCTTCTGTAGAGCAAGGAGTTGCTTTTTTATCCTTACAATAATTTCTGAGCCTTTTCCAGAGGTAACCTGAATTTGTGCTTAGCCAACTAAATTTTTATGCCAGAAGTTTTCAGCAGGATTTCAGGCCACAGTCTAACCCTCAACAAGTAAGAGTTTAGCCAAGTCCCCTTGTGACTACCACTGTAAAAGATTTTTTTTTCCCTACAATTAATAGATTCCTTAGCCTTTCAGGCTGAGAGAGGAGAGAAAGGAGAACAAATACTTGCAACTACAGGAGTAATTTTTCCTTCTCCCTTCCTAATCATACTTCCTCAGATTCCCTACACTCTTCTTCCCATTACACTTCTGTTGAATAAACAGAATGTTCCTTTGGGAAGAGCTGCTTCATTTGACAGGTGAATGAGAAGGAGAAGACCAAAGACTTGTTGACCTACCATCCTGTCAACTTCCAAGGAATAATGCATTTTGGGATGGAGGAACAATGCTGGGGATTCCTGCAGTAGTGAGAAACCCTTCTTTTCAGACTGATAAGCAGCTAGAACACTAAGCCCAGCTTCACAAAACACATTTAATTCTGAAACAAGAGAACATCTATTTAAAGAAAACCCCAAAATAATAAAAAAAACCCCTACACACAAGTAGAACACGACGTTTATTTACTTTTAGATGTGTGTAGCCCCGCTATATAAGCTCACATCACTGTTCATTCCTTATCCTCAGAATTCTCTCCTCTACTTTCTCAAAAAAAGAACCAAGCGGATTATCAGCAAGACATGTGATCCTCCATCCCATTCCATGGGTTTGAAAAAGAGGGATGAAGAAGCCAAGTTAAGGCGAATACAGCAAGGTACGTAACACTACAGCCTGAAGTCACTCTTCAGGGTGTTGTGCATCAATGGTAAGAGAAATCAATGGGTGCACGTTCTGATAGTTACACCTGCTATGTATACACCATTCCACTCTCCTGATGGACTTGCAGGAGACGTAGTAGGTGTTCCAGGTCCCTCTGGTTTTGATTTGGGAATAGCTCACTTGTAACTTCCCCGTACACCATTACAATTGCGGGAGAGATGGTGTCTTACTTAAATGCATTGGAAGGTGCCTTTAAGTTTTGCTGGAGCCAGTGCTAGGTGGAGGAAGATTGGAGAGTTTTTATACCACCTGTGATTGCAGCCAGAGGATTTATTAGCAAATTAGATTTGCTAATAAGGTCAAGGAAGCCAAAATGCAGGGGTGGAAAGGGTTTGGGATTCTTGGTAAATGGCATAAAAAAAGAAAAATTGAGTGAGTTGAGATTCAGAAAAACATATATATAGATATGGGAAAGAGATGTTAAGATAAAAAAAAGAAAAAAAAGAGTGAATTGGGGAAGAAAGACAAACTGAAACCAACATAAGAATAAAACAAGGTATTTGAAAAAATAATGGTTACAACAGGAAACTGATTGTTCTGAAAATGTCAGCATTACTTTTGCAAGTTAAAATATATGGAAAGAGGAGATGTCACTTTTTTTTCTACATGCTGTTTCTGCTTTCTGATTTTGACTCTCTTAGCTCACCCGCACTTCCTTTTTCCTCCAAAAGGACAAATGAAAACACAAAATAACCAGTAAGATACCTATTCTTAGCTATTTCCTATACTCAGTATATCAAGTAACAGGAGTGCCCACTGAAGGTGCTGACTTATGAGAAGACTGATCTCTTAACTGGAATAACCACACTAAATATACATATGTATATATGCACTGTTGCTCAAAAGTGATAAAGAGGTATTTCATCTTAGCTATAAATCCTTATCTACAGCACCAACTATTTCACTGGCTGTTTTGAAGTCATTATTTCCTCACTGCTTACCTAAGTGGATTTCAACCAGGCAAGTACTGCTGCTGGGCAGACTGAGCCTGCGACAGCTGTGGACTCAAGGGGTGGTTTTCACCAGGAGTGATTTTTAGAGACACTGTGCTGTGGGAAACTGCTGCTGCGAGATGTTTTTAAAAGGGAGAGCACACACAACCTAGGCAGGGTTAGCTCTGCTTCCTTGTCTAGACTAGGAAGGCAGAAGTGTTGTCCCTGCAGCCTTCCCACTTCCCATGGCCAGGACTGTGGCAAAAACAATACCTTCAAACCTGAAGCGTGAAATCTGGATTAGACCCAAATGCATCAGAGAGACAATGAGGAAGTACAGCAGGTTCTCGTGGGTCTGAGAACAAGATATATCACACAGGTCACTTCACAGGAGACAGATAATACTGCTCTCTCATTACCTTCTCTTCTGAGTCCCCTGGCTGGCAGGTGATAACTCCATCTCGTGAGCCTCCAGCAAATGTTGCTTTGCAGTTTGCAAGCCACTATTCCAGAGAAAAATTAAAAGTGGGTATCAATAAGGCTGATAGTTGGATTTGAAGAAAGATGAACAGTGTTTTATTTTCATAGTACATCATGTAATAAAAATCACAGCTGCACTTTTTATTCACACAGGCTGTGACAACTTGCTTTTACTGGAAATTAAGAAGTGTAGTTATGATTTGTATTAGTGTCTGAACCAAGAAAATGAATTAATTACTCAATAGGAGGAGAAACCTAGAATAGTAAAGGTGTCAATGTTTCTAAAATTAAGGGATACATAGCTTTTTTTTCTAGTTGTGGTTCATATATTCAGGAAGAAACACTTAATGAGCCCAGTATCTGAAATTTATTTTTCTACTGAATATTAGTTTAAACAATCATAGAATCATAGAATTTTAAGGCTGGAAATGACCCCTAAGATCATCTGGTCCAACCATTAACCCACCGCCACCAAGTCTACCCTTAGACCATATCCTCAAGCACTGCATCTACCCGTCTTTTAAACACCTCAAGAGATGGGGACTCAACCACCTCCCTGGGTAGACTGTTCCAGTGCTTGATGACTCTCTCAGTAAAGAAGTTCTTTCTAATATCCAACCTAAATTTTCCCTGGCGCAGCTTGAGGCCATTACCTCGAGTTCTGTCGCCTGTTACTGGGGAGAAGAGACCAAGCCCCTCCTCACTGCAACCTCCTTTCAGGTAGTTGTAGAGAGCAATAAGGTCTCCCCTCAGTCTCTTTTCCAAACTAAACAACCCCAGCTCCCTCAGCCGCTCCTCGTAGGGCCTGTTCTCCAGACCCTTCACCATCCTCGTTGCCTTTCTCTGGACACGCTCCAGAACCTCAACATCCTTCTTGAAGTGAGGGGCCCAAAACTGAACACAGTACTCGAGGTGAGGCCTCACCAGTGCAGAATACAGGGGGATTATCACCTCCCTGGTCCTGCTGGCCACACCGTTCCTGATACAAGCCAGGATGCCATTGGCCCTCTTGGCCACCTGGGCACACTGCTGGCTCATGTTTAGGCGGCTGTCAACCAACACCCCCAGGTCCCTTTCCGCCAGGCTGCTCTCCAGCCACTCCTGCCCAAGCCTGTAACGTTGCCTGGGGTTGTTGCGACCAAAGTGCAGGACCCGGCATTTGGCCTTGTTGAACGTCATATTGTTGGCCCCAGCCCAACAATCCAGCCTGTCCAGATCCCTCTGCAGGGCCTTCCTACCCTCCAGCAGATCGACACTCCCACCCAATTTGGTGTCATCTGCAAACTTACTGAGGGTGCATTCAATCCCCTCGTCCAGATCATCTATGAAGATGTTGAACAGAACTGGTCCCAACACCGAGCCCTGGGGAACACCACTTGTGACAAGTCTCCAGCTGGATTTGGCTCCATTGACCACCACTCACTGGGCCCAGCTGTCCAGCCAGTTTTTAACCCAGCTCAGAGTGCACTTATCCAAGCCGTGAGCAGCCAGCTTCTGGAGGAGAATGCTGTGGGAGACACTGTCAAAGGCCTTGCTGAAGTCCAAGTAGACAACATCCACAGCCTTCCCCTCATCCACTAAACGGGTCACCTTGTCATAAAAGGAGACCAGGTTAGTGAAGCAGGACCTGCCCTTCATGAACCTGTGCTGGCTGAGCCTGATCCCCTGGCTGTCCTGCACCTGCCGCATGATGGCACTCAGGATGATCTGTTCCATGATCTTCCCCGGCACCGAGGTCAGGCTGACAGGCCTGTAGTTTCTGAGCACATCTGAGCACAATCTGAGCACATCTGCAGTCTCCTAGTGTGGCGTAACTATATGCATATTCAAATCAGAGAACATAACATAATTCAGCGTACCGAGAGCGTTGCTTCTTTCCTGTTATTGTATGTGTCCAGGTACTCCTGCAGTTCTAAAACACTGAACTTCAGCTTTTCAAGAAGGCCACAAGAGAGCAGCTGGAAAAATTAAATCAAAATGTAAATGCCTTTATAAAAGAATAAGAATATTAGCAAAATAGAAAGTCTGGTAAAGATCTTGCAAAAGAATAGTTAGATACCAAAAAATACTTGTATGTAAAAATATACATAAATGGAACACTACACTGAAAACTCAATAGCAAATGTTGCACCTATGATAATGTGAAATTGAAACTGTGTCTGTGTTTAACAGCTTTGCAGAGGACTTCCCTAAAACATAATACTGCACAAAGCGTAACTATTTAATCTCCGCAGCCCTCTGATGACTGAAGGCACAGCTCTTGCACTGTCATAGCAGTGGGGCCAAGATTACACTCCTACCTCCATACTTCTATATAGGAGTTCCTCTGCAGGAGTTCCTACCTCCATACTTCTGTATGAGGTCCCACTGTCCTGATGCTGTTAGATAAACTTGGGCCAGAAAGAAAGCAACGTGAAATCCTGTCTCATTCCTTCTCTAATAGATATTTTAATCATCCAGTTCACATCACAGCTGACTCAACTGAAATCGGGAAGTGTATCACAATCTTTCATGCTGAACTGTGTAAGAAATAGCTTCTCCTTTTCCATTTGTGGAGCCAACTGGGTCCAGTGTGCACCCATTTTATACTGTTTTTTGCATACAGGCACAATGCATCATAACTATTATTTGATTCTATTATTCTATATTGCCCATTTGCCAGTACTTACCTAATAATGTGGAAAATTAATGGCAAGTTGGTTAAGAACAAGAGATAAAAATTAAAGGATAGGAGGTGTTCAGGAGTTGCTCAGAAGTGAAACAGCTAGTAAAACAGCACACTGCAGTGCAGCACATGCTTTTTGAAAGGAATATACTCACTGTTTCTGCATCTACAAAAAGGGTGGGGCATTCTGAACATGATGTTAACATCTGAGAAGACCTCACAAACTTGGAGCCTATTCCTCGCAGGTTGTCTCCCAAGTAACTAGCTGCATCGCAGGTTAGGAAGCAGAACCTTTTCTGAATATTCTGTAAAGCAAAACATAGTTGATCACACTCTTTACTCAAGTGCAAGCTTCTTTCCTTTGCAAATAAATGGCATGCTCTTTTTTCTTCACACAGTAACGTGCAAAAGAGACCCACCTCCCCGTGGAGAACTGGGTGTCTGCTCAAGGGCACTGAGCAACAGTTACTGTGCTGGAGATGGTGTGCAGCTGGGCAGCTGCCAAACTAATTACAGAACTCATAATAATCTACTACTGAAATGTATTCTTTCTTGTAAAGATGATCTGATCCTTATAAAGCCTTTTACACACAAGTAGCCCTTTTTTTTCTCTTGGCTGCATGGAGTTAACAGAGTTGATCAGCACATTACTTTTTCTGCTCATTCCGGGCATTGTTAGGTTAGTATTCCAAGTCAAGTGGCTAATCAGATAATATAATGGACATCCTAATGCCAAACAGCAACATGGAAGAATTAAAAAAATCCCCTTTTTGTTTCCCCCTGTGGGAAAAAATGTTCTTAGTAAAACTTTTCTGCTGCTTGGGAGGGCTCCAGAAACACTGTGCTGCATCCGGGAATTATTCTTCTCAGATTTTCTTGGTGTTTTGAGTTCTAAGCCAGTCTAGTCTTCCAGAAACATGTTAGTGCTGACACTTTGTTTTCAGTGACTAACATATAAAGTGGATAATAAATTTAAAAATAACATTTTAGTCTTGCCGGAACTGAAATAATGTTATTGATAAATATACAGCAGGTTTCACTGCCAAAATATATCTCATTAAAGCCAACTGCACAGAAGATGAGAGGAATATGATTTTTTTCCTAAATAAAAGTATGCAACATTTTTATATGATTAATTCCATATTAACATAGGCAATTCTCTGAGGAATGTAGGTTTGGACCTATATTACCATAAGGATGCCTCACTGAAGAGAAGTGCTTCCCAAATGCCGATCTGGCTGACGGACACATTAATTGCCTATTGGTGCTCTTACACCGAAGCATTGAAATGTCTCAATTTGAGTAATTGAGTTTATGAATCTGAAGCAGTGAAGGAGACAGATTACAGATCTAATAGAACCATCTTCACTGCATTCAGAATTTGCAGGAATGGGCTCCTTCATGAGGATGGGACAGCATGAGAGTTAGCTGTTCCTTCAGAAAAAAAAAAAGAGGGCACAAGCACGTTCTGTACCACTGAAAGTTAGAAAATATATTAAGACATACAGCTGGCTGAGTCACAAATATTTAACTCAGCCAAATACTCATGTAAAGAACAGAAAGTGAAACTGTGTTAAATTACTAAATTGGGTATGAAAAATAGAATGGATATGTAGACACAATAATCAGAAATGGAAATGTCAAATAAACTAGTAAAAGAAAGAAAGACATGAAGTAAAACAGAATAACTAAGAGGAGGGCCAATGGAGAGAGATAGCTACTAAGAGATACTGCTGAAAAGACTGACGTGTTTAATGCCTTCTTTTGCCTTGTTGCTCCCAAAAATGGTGTCTATGTACAGGTAACAATGAGGTATCTATGAAACTTCAGGTGAGAACAGATCTTTTGAGTAAGGGTTTAGATATTTCTACATCTTTGCAGATTAGGAAAATTCATGCAACAATAGTTATAGTGCTGTCTAAGGAGGTATAGGAGCCATAACAAGTATCTTTGAGAAGTCACAGAACACAGAGTGTTGTAAAAAACTTGAGGAAAGTACTTCTGTCAAAAATACCCAACAAAAACCACAAGAGTAAAAGAATTAAACATGAAGTTCAGGAAATGGGGAAACATAGCTGAATAATAAGCAGTACAGATTTGGTCAGAACAAATCATATCACTAATTTTCATAGAAAGTTAAAATTTTCTATTAGGAGTAGAAGCAATTGTTATGTTATATATTAATTCCTTTACTATCTTAGAAGTAAGGCAGAGAAACCTGGTCCAGAGGTAACTTGGTAGGCCAAACCATATTCAGAAGTTAATTATCAGCAGCTGACTGTCCAACTGGAAAGATAAATTGAGTAGGATTCCACAGGGGACCGTCTCAGACACTAACCAAGTCATTAATGAAAACAGTGAATAATGGAATACGCAACATGTTCATTAAATGCGTGCCTGATTGAGCTAGAGGGACTGCAAACTCCTTGGAAGCCGGGATTAGAATTCAGATTGATCCTGACAAGTCCTTTCTTCTCCTCTCTTCAAGGAGAAGAAAGGACAAGGTTGTACACCTAGGATGAAACAATCCACAGAACAAACTCAGGGCAGAGAATAACCAGGAAGGCAAAATTCTGTAGACAAAATCTGGATTCTAGATTGTGTCACATGAGGAAAATAATTAACTGTATTCTACTGTACAGCAGTTAACAGAGCAAAGTTTTTAAACAGGAATGCCTTCTATAAAACAAATAACTCTCATAGTTGGTGCTGGTAAGAATTTAGCCTGAAATACAAAACCTACTTTTGCTTTTCAAGTGATATACAGAGTAATTGAGGAGAACTCACAGCAACAGAAGTTTAGAAAATGTTACTTATGGGGAAGGTTGAAAGAACTGGGGTTAAACAGGACAAATTTGGGGTAGCTGAAGTCATGGTAATGGTCTTCAAACATAAACATTAACTGCAAAGAGAAAAAGTGCCACTGTACCATGGCAAGAAGCCACGGGCTTAAAATACATAGAGGGAAGTTTTCAAGTGATAAGGAGAGATAAGCATTGGACTAAACTGCCTGAGAATGTTGTGAATTTTCACCTTAGCCTAAAGGTTAAGAACAGCTGAAATTCAAGTTATAGTTAATACTGTCCTGAGCAAGATAAGGAATATGAACCCTTCAGATCTCTTCCAGCACACATCTACTCATGTATTTCAAGAGTTCTAGTTTATTTTATGAAAATAACTTCCCCAAAGCATTTCAGTCATGACTTTATCAAAAACTGACCAGTCTACTATTTAGATGCAAGAAAACATATTCTTCCTTTACTGCTTTCCTTTTCAGATATTCATAAAAGCAACAATCAACATACAGCTAAGAAGAAAACAGTCTGGAACAGTGTTTTAAAGTATCAAAAGGTGAAACAGTGAGAGACATTACTTTGGTATCTACATATAGTACTTCACTAAATATATTTATTTTACAATTATGTGGATGATCAGTTCTATAAGAAGTTATGACCTCAGCTGTGTCCTTCTGGGTGCAGATTACAGTGACTGAAATTTTCAAGCAAGGTCTGAAAGCAGTGTGTATTTATAAAATGGGACTACTGTGAGTCATAATGCCAACCGCCAGCGTATTATGAATAGGTTTATGCCTGCATAAAGTTGCTGTGCTTTGTGTCAGTGCAAATAATAACAAAACACTCTGAGAGCATTTTCTTCTTAACCTCAGATTTTGTCTTCTGGGAAGAGGACTTTTTGTAATAATAGGGCTTGATTACAGAAAACTACTTGGTAGCTTTCAAATCAACTTGTCTTGGAACTGGCTGATCTTCTGAGGACATTCAATTTGATGGAATATAAAGAGGCAGCTGTAAAGATAATCCAGAGATCTCTCAGATATGACTTGTTTACAGGAAAAGTACTTCAATAATTTCAGGAATTTTAAACAAGTTTATCATGTAAGTAGGAAAACATCCAAGATGCCATTAACTTGATGCAGTCTGAAATGTAGGTGCCCTGGAAAATGTGCTTCTTTCACTTCACCAAGTATTTAGTTGACAGCCTGCTCCAAATAAGGATTTTGTTTCACAGTTAAATATTTTGGCATTGCTTTGCATTGCAAGCCTAGCACATACTGGGCTTGTTTCCAAAACCTCCTGCTGGTGAGGGTCAAAAGTCTTCTAAGTTAGTGGATGAGTAGCAAAGTCTGATGGTGCAAATACAATGCAATTCCAGAAAAGCCAAGATCTTACTAAAAAAATCTGGGAAAATAATACTCCTATGTTTTAATCCTGAAGAGAATATGAAAGTTTGTCAGCTAAAAATATGGCTGTGACTCCAGCTAGAAACATCTGGTTTGTTGATACTGTTAACACTCTTTATTACTGTTATTTGCTGTTACTGATTTTTTTGGGGAGCAGTCTTGAAAATGAGTAGACTATATTTTGGAGTTGAACAGATACTTTACAGGTAATGTTTAGGTTTTGCATTACCCAGTATTATTTATTTAGTTTTCAGAAGTGGCACCTCTTCAAAGAGAAAAAAAAAGATAGTAACTTTCAGAACACTTGAACAGCGCCTTTTTACCTCTAGGACTGAGGTGAGGGCAGAAAAGCTGAAAGACACATCACAAAGAAACATGGGACTAATTTTCAAAGTTGAACTGTCCTGCACTCAGGTCAGCACAGGGTTTTTTCCTTCCAAATGGCTATTTATCAGTAATTAAAGGAATGCCTAAAGGCACCCATATTTACAGTGGTGTAATGCTCAAAGAAGGATGCAGTGTACAGCTAGGGAAGACATGCTGTTAACTCCAGTGGAGCACCAACAAAACAGGATGGAGAAGAGATTCATATTGTATGATGTGTCTTTCTTATAAGGATGCACATTAAGATATGAAAAGATCTTGAGATTGCATATTTTTCAGCAAGTACCCATTGCTAATAAAAAATTGTGTAGTCTGAGATCACAGGTACTTAAACTCTGCAGGAAGTTACCTGGCTGCTGTGTACACTGCTGCAGCACACTGAACATCCTGCAGCTGCCTCATATAAGGCACAAGAAACAATTAAAAAAGGCTTTAAAAGTAATTACAGACAAACCCAACATAATTCCTTGGAAATGCTTGTATTTTTTACTTTTTTTTCTTCTCTAATCTTTTTGTAAGATGCTCGTTTTTCTGAGAATACAGTTTTAGAAAGGAGAAATGTATTTATAGTCTGAATCTCTGGAATTTATATGAGACGATGGTAGCTGGATATTTTTATTCAGATGATTAGGTACAGAATATTTATCAATGTTGACATTTACATGGGCATGGTCAGATTTCAACAGTTTGAGATGAAAGAACAGATTAATGATAGCTTGGGATGAAAAGGCTGTTTCCTGTCTCATGCAGTTATTGTTTCAGGCTGTTTGTAAAGTACTGAAGAATAAACTCTTTAAAGTGGATCCACATTTTATAATGTTATCACCAAACCTGTGTGTATGAGATACATACTATTTTTTGACAAAACTGGTCCTAGAAACCAGTTCTGCATGAAGATCCAGTATGGCAATTCTGCAGTATGCAAAACTGCAGTGGTTATATACCGAGTACCACTATCAAGAACCATCCTAACAGCCACACACAATCAAACAACTTTGATTTTGTGTCTCAAACTTATTTTCTCACCTTAAACAAGGAAGAGAACACATGAAATGTATAAACGGCACAGGAGCCATCAGAGTCGCCCATGAGCTGGTTGATATGACTACGCCAGGCTTCCTCTGCATCATCACATGCTGCTGGCTGAAATGCAGCAAGGATGGCAGAGAAAAATGGTGAGGGAGGAGGGGAGGCATTCCGATCCACATCTCTAAAGCTGAAGGAGAAAAAAAAGACAAAAAAGCTGTGATGAAAGGAGAATACCAAGAAGGTGGCAGATAAAATATGTTATAACATGTCTTAATGTCTCATTAAGACATATTATAACATATATGTCTCATAATATAGAACATATAATGAAGATCAATTACAGCACCTTTCTAAAAATACTCATGAAATTTCAAATTATTTTTGAAGGCTGACAAGTTGGTAGCTACAATGAGAAAATCCTCCAAGTCAGAATCCCTACCTTCATGCCATTATCTGTCTTCCCCCATCCCAGGATACTCGAATTGTTCTATGGTACCATCATTTGGAGGAAGAATGCTGAAACTTTACAGGAAGATAGAGCCCATAAAGAAAACCACTCTTCTAGGAAAACTTGGTTATAATAATGTGTAGCAAAAGTACTGAAGAGAATCTGTGTGTACAAACGTTGTATGTGCTGTTCTATTTAGTTTCCTCCAGTGTAGTAGATTGGAGACGGTTCATCCCTTCTCCATGCTGTTCTAAGGACAGAATATTACTTTGGCACTCCATGGCCAGTGAAACAGACTACCATTTTTAAAGGGTATTAAGCTACTTAATATTGTATATTATCCTTTGGGATGGAGAAATAGTTCCTACGGCTTGTGAGAACAGGAACTATGGTTCTGAAACACATGGCACGCAGACAGAGAGGGCTTCTTTATATGTCCTCTGTCCATTTCCTTTCCTCTCCACAAATTTGGGCTAATTGCAGTGTAACTCTGGGGTCAGTAGTCTAACCTACTGGAGTCCAGCCGTGCTCACCAGCAGCCTCAAGTGTGCAGATGAGATTTTTGACAATATTGTGACTTTGTTAAGTCCCATAAGAAATCAGAAGCGTGAATACATGGTTGGTCTGTCTAACAGCTAATAAGCAGTATTTCCATTACTTCAAATCTTTAAAAATTCTCCCCCCCCCGCCCTTTTATTAAAAATATTACATATATAATGACTAACTGCATGTGTGTATGTACAAATTGTATCTCGTTTTTCTTAAGAGCAAAATCTTGGGGTTTCTTTTTCAGTTGTGTGATAATTATGCAGATAATCAGGGCATTGTCCTCTCACTGCTCTAAACTCATTAAAATGTTATAACTCCTGTGGCAAAAAAGGCCATTCCAATAACTAACACCTTGCTACCACTTTGTTATACAGTGTAGAAGGACTTTTATGAATAATAGCATATACAGTTACCTGGCAAGAGCAAACTGTTCTAGCCTGTCAACTTTTTCTTCGGTCTCTGTCATGTCCAGGCTAAGGCTGTCACTGCATTCAAATGCTCCAGGGAGCTCACTGGTAGACCCTGAAAGGTCATCCTCGTGAACGGCTGCGTCATGTTCTTCATGTACAGCTTCAACCTAGGGGAGAGAATGAGAATGTCTTAGGAACCAACAAATTAATAAGTTAATTTCAGCAATGAACAGTAACAAATTAGTGAAAAACCCACATGACAACATGTTAAATTACACAAATATAAATCCACAGGTTATAAATTATATGAATCAAGTTACACTTTTTCAAAAATGCTGTATTTCCTTAATTTTCTGTCTTGAAACAATATTATTTTTAATGCATTTCTTCAACTTCATATGTCTAGCAAAAATTTCAGACCTAAATGCATTTGGCCACACAGCAGGCTGCTATTTTTCAGGAAAAACAAGTGTTATTGTTACTGTCAGGCTGTCCCTGTCATCACTTTATAGTATCGAGGAGTGTATTAAAGTGTATTCCTCTCAAAATATATGGAAAACAATCACTGTCCAGAGGACTATATGCATGTTTAGAACTGAGAATTATTCTTAGCATGCCATTTGCATAACTTTGATTCAGGTGGAATCCAAAGCCTTGTACAGGCCATTAAAAGACCTATGCTTCTATAATTTTCTTCCTCTTTCATTCATTAGCACCTAAAGCTCTTGATTTTTTTTTTTAAACTTCCCAATTTCTCTTGCAAAAAAAATTTGTTTCAGTTTTAATGTAAATTTAGATTTAACTTCATTTAATTTTTAGTGCACCTAAAGAGCACCTCAGCAAAGCAGTTCCTGGGGGATGGACTGCAGTGTGTAGCTCTAACTCCTTCTATTTCTGTTTGGGGCATTTCATAACGTGTGTGACTGTGCACAGATGCATGTGTGCAGTACAGGCAGGTGCTGGGAACTGGTAGGGAGGGAAATCTGTGGAAGTAAAACTAAAATAGAAAAGCATCCCTCTACAGGTTACCTGACCTGCTTGGATCCTACTCAGAAATTCTGGGGATTTGCATTTCTAAAAACTAAACAAGACTTCTATCAGAAAGGACAGGGCCAGAAATTAAGAGATAAGTTTTTCATTTGTTTTGTGGTCTATGTGAAAGGGACAGGAATGTTTCTGAGTCCAGGGTGGATGAAATTAATTGGAGCACAAACAACTCTGAAAAGAGAAATGAAAGCTATATGGCTGAATTACCAGAACAGGAGCCAGAGCAGCTGGCAAGAAGCATAAACGTTTTATGCTTCTTCAAGAAATACTTAATATTACACACTTTCAAATAAAAAATATTAGCTTTATGCACTGCAGCGACGGCATTTGTATGAGGAAAACATGTTTTGATGGAATAGGGCCAGGGAGAAAGAAAGAGGAAGCAAACATCTCCCCACCCACCGGGGACTAATACAATGCCCAAAAAGCAAAACAGACCAAAAAACAAACCTGGACTGTGAATATTCATGCAGGATTTGAGTACACTTCCAGTATATAATGAATTTAGATAACTTGAAAAATATATAAAATAGTATCATCTTAATCTTTGTATCCCTTATATTATTATCCATTACTGCCTTCTAATCCCTTATAAATACTATCTTAATTAGACTGGTCACTATCTTTAATAGAAATTTAAGTTTGACTAATTTTGTGCCCTTAACAATAATAACTGGATTTTGTCACTGAAACATGTGAGAAGAGGCCTAATTAATCAGTCTGCTGCTCTCAATCACTGCATCTGTCACAGTCACTATCCCTGGAAGTATTTAAAAGACACATAAATGCCCTTAGGGACATGGTTCAGTGGTTGGACTTGATGATCTTAAAGGTCTTTTCCAACCTAAATGATTGCATGATTCCATGATTGTACATTTCTCTGATATACTCTTCTATCTAAAAGTTGTTTTCACTTATGATGCAACAATTGAAACCTTTTGTTCAGCACTAAAGCAGTAGCAACATTTTTCCTCTGCATTGCCAATATACCAGTGGTGCTCTGAGAAGAAGAACTCAGAGGAAAAGAGAAACAGGAAAGGGCTCACATTTTGTGTTATCAAATTAAAAATTACTTTGGTGAAGGTTCACGTTTTCTAACTAAAAATGGGATTACTTCTTCCATAAAAGAAATATAAACGCAGGTATTTTAACTTTGTTTATACTGAGTCCAATGTACTTTGAGTAAAAATGCAGAAGTCTTGTCCTGGTTCTGGCCAGGACAGAGCTGACTTCCCCAAGCAGCAGCACAGGTGAGCTGAGTTGGCCGAGGCTGTTTCCACGCCATCTGACATCAATGAGCCCCTATAAAAGGGGCTGGTGGAGGTTCCTGTGTTGGTTCAGTGGTCTCTGTTTGCTTTTCCTCAGCTGGTGAAGAATTCTGTTATCACTGGGTGTGTCTGTTATTGTTCCCTTCTCAAAGTGCTCATCAGTAAACTGTCTTATCCCAACCCACGGGGCTTGCTCTGTTTCCTCTCCTTGAGAGGAGTGAGCTTGTGGTGTTCAGCCTCTGCCCAGGGCTGAACCACAACAAGTGTACATACTAAAAGCAAGTATTTTGAAGCAAAAAAATACTAAGGTGCATAAAGTTTGACAGTTCAAGCATCTTTGTAACACTGGCTAATCCCTGTGAATTTAGGTTATGTGTTTCACCAATACCAAACTGGTGTCAGGAGTAGTTGAATTTGCTTGCACATGCCACAAGAATCACAGAATGTCAGGAGTTGGAAGGGACCATGAAAGATCTAGTCCAACGCCCCTGCCTGAGCAGGGTCATCTAGATTAGATCACATAGGAACGTGTCCAGATTGGTCTTGAATGTCTCCAAAGAAGGAGACTCCACAACCTCTCCTGGCAGCCTGTTCCAGTGCTCTGCCACCCTCACAGTGAAACAGTTTCTCCTTATATTCAGATGGAACTTTCTATGTTCCAGCTTGGAACCATTGCCCCTTGTCCTGTCACTGGCCATCACTGAGAAGGGCCTGGATCCATCCTCCTGACACTCATCCTTTACATATTTATAACCATTAATGAGGTCACCCCTCAGTCTCCTCTTCTCCAAGCTAAAGAGACCCAGCTCCCCCAGCCTTTCCTTATAAGGAAAATGTTCGACTGCCTCAATCATGCTGGTGGCCCTGTGCTGGACTCGTTCAAGAAGTTGTATGTCCTTCTGGAACTGAGGGGCCCAGAACTGGACGCAATACTCCAGGTGAGGTCTCACCAGGGCAGAGTAGAGGGGGAGAAGGACCCCTCTTGACCTACTAGCCACCTCCCTGCTAATACACCCCAGGATGCCATTGGCCTTCTTGGCCACAAGGGCACACTGCTGGCTCATGGTCATCCTGCTGTCCACCAGGACCCCCAGGTCCCTCTCACCTTCACTGCTCTCCAACAGGCCAGTCTTCAACCTATACTGGTACCTGGGGTTGTTTCTCCTCAGATGCAAGACCCTACACTTGTCCTTGTTAAATTTCGTTAAATAAAAGAAACTGCTGTGATTTTATATTCTTCACTCATTTGCTTTTTCCACATTTTCACATTAATGATTCTAAACCCCAGGCATACGTGAAACTCATGAACTGTGATTTGCAATTCTTAAGGCACATCCCAATAGCTACAGCAGCTGGATGCACGAGATTATCCGCAGTCACCACCTGCAAACATATCTCTTCTGACTGCAGCTTCCTGAACTGAAATTCTGCCAACATCTGCTGCTCACGGTTGTTAGGTAGTAACTTCACTACCAACAGTTGTTTTGAAAAATGATAATAATTCTTTTACCTTTCCTGATCATTATTTTGAGAGGTTTCCCTCCTTTCCTATCCTTACCCACATTTCCCTCCTCCTGTCCTGTCCTCCTCCCAGGGAGCTTTTAGACAAAAATGATTTGTAATATTCAGCACAATTCCAACCTCCTTTTCTATGACCTCTTCAAGTTTCCATTACTTCTGTTACATGCAGTGCTAGTAGTATTGTATCAAATTTTTCTGTGGCTGCACGTGTAGAGGACCAAGGGCAAGAGCTGGAATGAAAGCTGATGACTACACAAGACATACTCTTCTCCGTCCTGTTCTCTTAGCTCTTTCTGAAGAAGTCACCCAATTTAGGCATGGCAGAGAAAGCCTTACTGGCTTTCTGGTAAGGCTGGATGTGCATGAAAGCCACACATATCCCCCACTTGAGACTATAATTCTGGAGAGACATTGAGAGGAATAGGTTCACCTGATCTCCCACAGACAAGTATTAAACAGGTAATTAAAGAAAACTTCCTCACATTGATAATCAGTGTTTCTGATACAACGGTCTGAAATGAACTGTGCTGAACAGAGGTGTTATAGCCTTGCAAATCCTGCCTCCCCAACCCCAAGATGGCTTAACATTGCAGTCATGAATTTAAAATTTCTGAGTGTCTGCCAAAAGGCAAGAATTGAGTTCAGTGCATGCCACTGTACAATAGGTTCCCACTTACAAAGAAATCTCAAGAGAATACATGCATACACCCACCACATGGGTTGGTATATTGTTCTTTTAAATCAGCATAAAGAACAAAAGAATATTCCCTTAGGGTTGTAACTTGTAGTCAATTTGTGAATTTGTCTTCCAATGAGCACGTAGTATCTCAGTGCATGTGCAGTGCAATATACTTAAGAAACAATAAATAAAATCCTTTAATGAAGAAAGTCTAAATAGAAAGGAAAGGGTATGATTCTTCAGAAGCATATGAATGTATCTGTTGTGTAAGTTAAACAAAAGTGTTATGTAAAATACAGTCTAGTTAGAAAAGAAAGTAAAAATTTATTCACCTTGGGTCCTTCAGACACTTGGAGATTATTCATCTCGGGCAAAGACCCATCAAAGCTGGACGTTCCTATATTAAAATGATGAGGGTCTGCTGAGGTTGTGTCGCATGATGTGGAAAGTGAGTCAATATGATTTGCATCCTCAGATGGGGAAAGAGTTATAATCTGTTTAAAAGAGAACAAAAGCACAGATAGAACTGAGTATAGAGCCACCCCAGCACACACTGCCTGTACGAACATGCGAAGCAGACACTGTCTGAAAGGGCAGTGACGGTGGCTCTCTTAGATTCTACCCGCAGGCATAATATAACCCTTTCAGTGCTTTTATCATAAAAATTCTGTGCAGACATCCCAGAAGTGGCCAGTGAAAACCTGACACAGTTTACAAAAATGAAGCCTTGTCCTATATAACTATCAGGCACATCAGAAAGCTTTACTACTGGTCATTTGTGCAAAACTGTCACATAGTCATTTGTGGGTAAAAAAAGGACAAATAATCATATCCGACACTTTCTATGTTTCAAACTCTGAATTAAAATTCCTGTTTACATTTGCAAATAAGGCAAAATCAAGCAGGGACAAATCACTGCCTTGGGAGTCACCCCCCAATTTCAGCTGATTAGCTTGCTCCTGGGCAGGAGGAAACTACAAGTTCAGCTTATTTAAAACCACAACCGTATCTATCCTTAAATTGCAACTTTGCAGCTTACTAGGTCTGAGTTTTCCAAGATTTGGCTGGTGGTCAGGTCCTCCTCCTCTGATGACTCATCGGAGTCCTCACGGTTCATTTTGTTCAGGCTGGGCGTGCTCCCGGAGAGCTGGCTCTCTTCCAGCAGCTGCATGTCACACTTGTCCAGGCTATCCAGGGACCGTCTGCGCACTCCCCAGTTGAAGTTGTCCATGCTCTCACCCTAAAATCAGAAACAGGGTCAGCTTCCTTGATTTGAATCTCAACGTATACAAACCACTAATCATTAGATCCAAGTTAGCTCAAGAAGCATTTTATGTAAAGATAATAAGCAAACTTGGTATAAACATTATTTTGTTAAGCAATAATGTAACAGAAGCATTTAAAATTTTCCATGGTTTCACCTGGAGATAAGAGCAGATGCATGGAAATGACCATTATATGAAGATTCATTCTTTCCAGTATTAAATGCTTTTCATGCACTGGCCAATTTTAGAATTCATTTTTGTGAGTCTACATAAACGCGCAGCTCGATATCAGTAGAGCAATGGCAGGCAAAAGAAAAGTTGAAGCAATTTTAAAGGATTTTTCCATGATGTTTTAAAATATTAGGAGCACAGTTCATAGCAATGGTTCGATCATAAAACATATATTAAAGATTTTAGATTCTTTTCATTACATACATAAAAATAATGATGAGTAGAATTGAACAAACCCTTCATTTACCACACAAAATGTAATAGCTAAAGTAGCATACTTTAAAAACTTTTATTCTAGGACCACCTGGCTCATTTTATTTGAAACTATACACTGAGAATAACCTGATTAGTACTGACTGTATTTTCACTTTTTAGACAGGATACAAACGGTCTTTCAGTTCTGATCCCAAAAGAGCTGCATAAAGCTAAGTACATTAAGCAAATCACCTATTTTTTACGCCAGTGAACTGGTATAAATATCACTTGATATCTTCCATGTCTAAAAAGACAACTATTTTTTTTCACAGTTTTTGCATTTGTTTACATATTTTCCAGTGGATTCTATCCTGTTTTTGCTAAGTGTGCTAATTCTCCTGCTTGGGTCTTCAAGTCTAGTAAGGTTCATACAGAACCACAGAATCACAAGGTTGAAAAAGACCATTAAGATAATTGAGTCCAACTGTACCTGTCCTCTCCTAAACCATATCCCCAAGCACCTCATCTGCCCCGTCTTTTAAATACACCCAGGGATGGTGACTCAACCATCTCCCTGGGCAGCCTGCTCCACAGCACAACAACTCTTTCAGTGAAGAATTTTTCCCTAACATCCAAACCGAACCTGCTCTGGTGCAGCTTGAGGCCATTTCCCCTTGTCCTGTCACATGTCACCTGGCAGAAGAGACCATCACCCACCTCTCTACAACCTCCTTTCAGGTAACTGTAGGCAGTGATAAGGTCCCTGCATGTCTACAACTGCTCCCATCATGGACACGCAGAGGCCAAGGAGGCCTTACAAAGCAATGAAGGCTCTACCTAGAAGTGTGCAGGTCCAGTTTTGGGTACTTTATCTACTTGAAAGCCAACAAACATACATGATCATGGGAAGGAAATTTACAGAGAAAAGAAATGCCTGTGTAAAATTCAGGGCTGACTGTTTAAAACAAGACTGCAAAATGCAACACTCTTAAAAAAGCAAACCAACTGCTTAAAATTCAAGGTGATGGTGATCTTTGAAATAGGAAACCAATGGATCTGACAAAAATACAGTATGCCTTAAAAACCCATAAACATTATAAAATGTTTATGGAAGGAATATATCTCATGGAAGGAGTATATCCCGGGCTCATGCAGATTAAAATGACGCGCAATCATGGAGAAAGAAGTTTCAGTTCAGTAAGGTCCATAAGCAGATTTGTAATTTTAAACACTTGATTAATCCCCATTGTAGACTATTCAGAGATTTACTGAATGGGGACCAACTGCACAAAGTGCAATGAATTCAACTGCAATCTTATCTCCTTTAAAATAAATGAACTTGCACAAATGGATCCTATTTTCCATCATTGCCCTTTAATGCAATGAACTTTGGAATATGATTGGAAAGAGGGAAATTTCAGTGTTGTGATCTGTTTGTGAATAAACGTGAGGAATAAAACAATCTGGGAATGCAGAAACTGCAGTCCACAAGAACATGGAGCTAAGGAATGCACTAATCAGGAGCACAGGAATGTCAAGTGTTATAAACACCATCACATTACTGGAAGGACCCTGTGTTTCCATCCTGGGATGCAGATCATGTTCTGAGAATGGAACACATCTAAGTGTTAAGAAATTAGGTCTCTTTAAATAATGACTGTGCAGTTCTCAACTACTTATTTTAACGATTTCGTTGGCAATCCATTCTCCCTCATGAAGGCTGGAGGACACGTGTAGCAATCCTTCACAAAAGACATCCTTCACAAACACATCAATTACGGAACTAATGAGTAACAGAATAATGTAAATAAGCAAGCAAGCAAAGACCATCATCATCATCACATGCTGATCCTCTCGGTGCCTAGTACAGCTACCACTAAACTTTGCAGCCCATGACTATGGGATATTTTTGTTGCAGTTTTATTCTGCAGTGTCTTAAAGACGCAAGCCACCAAAATGAAGAGTACTGAAATGGGACTCCACTGGAACATGCAATTAGAAGGGAGAGACAGTGAATTACAAGTGGGAGGGAGGGTAAGCAAGATGAAAACCACAGTATAACCCAAATACCCACAGCAGTTGGGTCACTGTAAGCTTGCTATGGGAGCACGCAGTTTTATTTGGAATTTCAACAAGAGGTCAGCACATGTTTACGAAGATGGAGTTGTTTTTACAGTCTGTTAAACAATCTTTCGCAGTTAATGAGGAGTGAGGATGTATTGGAGAGGCTGTTCATTCTTATCTACAGCAGGAGTAAATCTCTCTCCTACATGAGAAGCCACCAGTGACAATCAGTTCACAAAAAAGCCACTTATTGTAAATGTGTCTGGCCAGGGGTGAGCAGGTACCACATAGGACTTCCCATAGGCTTCAGGTACAGGAGCTGACGTGGCCTTGCAGACACAACGCAGGGGAAAGCAGAGACACAGGAAGGGCAGTAAAAGGGAAGTAACCCTCTGTGGGGGAGAGCAGTGTAGCTCCTCCATAAAGCTGGTACGAATCATGCAAAACTTCTCTCACACAAGTCTTTACCTTACTGTATTGACAAAGTATGAAAAATTAATGGAAGGTTAATACACACACATTGCACCGTGTAGGACAATGTCGAGGAACTGCATAGCAAGACATTACTCCCATGTGCTTGTATCTTTTAGAGCACAGGCATTTTGAGACAAAGCCTTTTTAGGGGTTGCATTCGCATGATATCTAATGTATGAACTAGCAGAAACGAATAAGCAAAATACTCTTGTTGCTGATTTTTGTCTCATTTGTACCACTCTTTACAATTCTGTGTTGCTTCAGTTCTCTATACATTGAAAAACTGCAATTTCAGGTCCCCAAATGGCAACTACTGATGCACTTTTTCAGTTTTCTTCACAGGGTAAATAAATCCAGTAAAGCTGGCAGGCATATACAGTTGGACTAAATTGAGATGTATGAATTAATTTATTCATTCGATTAAATTTGAGCTGGTAGGCGATGGTGTAAACTTTCTGAAGATGTCTCAGGTATAAGCTTTAGCAGTATCCTAGCAGGAGCCAGCATATCAAAACTGAAAAGCTGGAAACAATACATTATTTGCCCATGGAAACAAATGGCCCAAACTTTACTATATCATAAAGAAAGATGTTCTTTGTATCGACATACTATTTCTGCAGCAAGATACTAAAAGGAGAAATGGTTCAACTTGAGAAATGCTGACACTAGAATTAAGATATTTTAAAATTTGTGAATACTTTTGAAAACGTCAAAAACAAACTTAAGATGAAGCAGAACTTTGAAAAAGACCTTGAAATAGTTTTAATACAAGACAGAAAACCAAAGCACCTGTCAGAAGTGCAAGCACACGCACACCCACCCAGCCACACACACACTGAAGACGGGGAGGGCAAGAACGAAGCTATAATGTTATTCTATAATACAAGTTTGCAAGAAGGCATAACATATACTGGCACGTCTGAGTTCAAGTAGCATTCTTACCTGAAGTTCCTGGGTAGCAGATATAACAGACAGAAAAACAAATAGAAAGAATCTATGTAAAATTAACTGCATTGAAGACATCACAGACAAACATTTGCCTATAATTATACGCAATATTAATCACAGAAACTTCAACTCTTCAGCCTACATTTTAAGTTTGAAAATAACCATTATTTGCTTGCACGTCTTTATGCAATTTCAAGCAAGTACATCTTGTGTTCCAAGCATCACTAACCTGTAAATCATAAGGGGTTTGGGGAAAGACTGTTTGTATTCCTTCTAGCTGACGTTTTCTAATGCTGTTTTATTCATGCTTTATGAACGTATCAATTTCAGACCTGATGTAAATGATACAGTTTCAACTGAATCATTAAAGCCTTCGCCTCTTAACACCAGGTTTGAATTTGAGTATCTGTTTATTTCAAACAGCATTCAGTTCGGACAAAATCTTGGAATTCAGAGGCTCAGATCTTTGGCAATCTAAAAACTGTATTAAAAAGATGACATTTTTCATTTTACTTCACAAAAAATCAAGAAACTTAGTATCTGTTCCAGAACTGACTTGAAGTAATTAGTATAGCAATTAATTTAGGCTTCAGTCTTGAAGTTAGCTACACATATAAACCAAATCTTTTCAGGGTCACATTCCATCAAGGTACACTCAAAAGGGTTTCTTCTTCACATTTAGACATAATCTGTATATGGTTTTAACTGGTGAAGAGAAAGAAGAAATTCCTGAATTTCACTGGCCTAAAAATTATCATGTGGTATTTAGTCAAATTTGCAGCCCCAAGTCCTTGTAATGTCTTGAGAGCATTTAAGACACAGAAGTGATTTCAGCCAGTATATTTTTTGAGAAACAACTTGGAGATGCTGTTTTATTATTTATCATAGTTTGGAACATTAAAGCTCCTTCTTAATATTTGGCTAATGTATTTTCAACCATTGTTGCCAATTGTTTTTTGGTTGTTTGTTTTGTTTTGTTTTTAAGCAAAGTCATGGTCAGCTGTGAGCCAAAATGGCTGTATATTGATTCAGAAGTTCCTGACAGGAAAATAAGGACACTGTGACATCTCTTTCCATTCCTTCATCCTTTCTCTTCATTGCAAAAACAAAATAAAATTCAGATGTACATGAGTCCACTCCTGAGGGTCTGTTTACCCTAAAATTATTTCACTACTGTAATTCAACTAGGGAGAAAGCTGATAATTTCTTTTTGTACACATGTTCTTCTCAGGGCTGAGAGCAGTATATGAGAGAATTCATGTTAAAATTAAGTCCAGATAAGACAAGACAATTTATTAAACTGTTACATTTTCTGATCCTTCAGTGCCTCAAAAGAGCTAACAAATTCTGAACTTTTAAATAGCAACAAAATTGTTACACTTGTTTGGCAATCAATAGTAATTTTTGGCTTTTCCCACCCAAAGAGAAAGAAGTAGTCCAAGTTCGATATAAGCAAAATTAAAGGGTGTAGCCCTCCCACAAATTCATCAGTTTGTCATTTTTTTTCCTTTGGCTGTTTCAGCTCAAGGTGAGCTGACAGGCTTCACCTGTCAAGACTTGATCTGGGCCCCCAGGGTTCTGTTTAGCTTCTGCCTGAAATGATGAAATCACAGACACCTAAGCAGAATGGAAGGTACATCCATCTAAGCGTTAGCCATTTCATCAGCAGTTGCAGGAGTAACAAATGCCTGAAGGCCTGAATTCATGTTTTGGAAGATTAGTCTTGAACCAACAGATTTAGAAGAATTTAATTTTATGGGTTTTTAATCAGCAGATACATTTTTTTATTAGATTTAGATCTTTAAAAAATTGCATTTAAAATAAATTAACTTAAAAGTAGATTCACTGAAAAGGTACTAGAACAGAGGCTTTATCTTCCAGTAACAGTTTTGCAGTGTTTCCTAAAGCAGAAGGAAAGGAAGGGTGTGGTATAGCCTCTTACTGTTATGCTACTGAAATAAACACTAAGTGAACGTTACAAATAATCAGATCTCAAAACTGAGTTTATAGTTACACAGTTAAAGTTTTATGTTACAAGAAGAGTACAGTGCTTAGTAGAAAGAATAGCAAGCTGTTTAAAAAAAAAAGCTGTTTCAGAGAAAATATACTGTACCTCCCCATCTTCCAGCTCAACATCTAGGAAATCAAAGTCCCTAAAGACTCTGAATTGCTGTTCACTGTTTGAATCATCCATGTTCTCCTGCTCCCTTGTTCCGTCTTCCGAAGACACCAAGCTCGTCTGGTGCTCAATGAGATCCAAATCACCACAGGAAGAAAAAATTACCTACAATTCAAAAGATTTCTCATGTAACAAACTGTTCCCTCGGGTTGTTTCTTCAGAAAAGCTGTAATTGGTTATTCGGAAGACTGTATTTCCAGTACACACCTAATTCCTTCACCGAGTATTTTTAGAACACTCTTTATTATTTATGTTGGACAGGTGCCTTCAGATTAAACTTATACAAAGAAACAACTTCATACTGCAGGAACACATCCAAGAATATCACAGCTACCTCCTAACGGCTGCAGATTGATGCTGCCGGGATGTCTGTGTACGTTTATAGGAACAAAATTCAGAGAACTGTGGAAAGAAAATACTGTCGAGGGGATGAGATACTAAGGTCATCAAACAGTCTCTAATTAAAAATGATGTTAAAAAATATCTGTAGATTAGAAAACACAGCATGCTGTAATTGTAACTTTCCTACTAAAAATAATTATATCTGCAATTTAGTTGCAAAAATGCAACCCTCCCTATCTTGCAGAAATGAAGGACCTGTTCAACATAAGTGACATACAACACATATAAAGACATTCAGAAATTTTCTTTTCTCTGTAGAAAATATTTAATATTTTAAGAGATATGTACCCTGGATGATCCATTGCCCGTTTCCTGGCACCAGATAATATTACCTTAATATTGCCTACTATCTAATGGTAAAAATCAGACACATGCCCCTCCCATTTTTATTTCTGTATTTTAATTTTTTACTTTTTATAGGCTCTAGATTGGTAATACCAGGGATCATTATTGTCTATCCTCTAAGATGACATAAATAAAGCCTAAAGACTCACACATCTCTCACAGCAAAACCAAACTCTAAGTAAATCATCTTTAAGTGAGAGGGCCGTTCACTCGCCCGTCTCTACACTGAGAAATGTAGCATGGGTCAGTATAAATGGTAATGACAGTAGTGTGACTTGAATCTGCAAATCATGACAGCAACTCTGGGAAACAAAGTTCTTCACTTTTAAAGTTTAGGACACAATGAAACAAAGACATAGTCAATATGGGGCTACTTACTGAAGGGTTTTTACTCAGCCCAACTTCCTGACCACATAGGGAAAGGACATGCACCAGCTTCTCCTTTGTCCTTTTCTAGAAAACAAGATGTTTCTCAAGTGAGCATATTTTAACCACTCATTCTCCTGGTGACTAGACACATACATTAAGGAATTTTAATTAGGAGGATCCAACTTAAGAATTAGTCATTAAGTGCTCAAAGGGTTGCTTTCAGAACAGCTGTGCATACAAGGAAACATAAAATAATGTAATGATTTTGGTGTTTATTATTTTTAATTAGCTTATTAATTCTATTTAGCATATAAGAAAACATTGGATCATGTATATCACTTCAAAAGGACAGCTCAGAAGCTTAAAATTAAGCTCATGCATATTTATTTTTTGCAGAATTTGGCCTGTGTCACTGCTATATAATCTGCTATATTAACAAAGAGGCAAAAATATATTTATTCTGCGTGGCTTCATTTTAACTGGCAGATAACGAAAATCAACATCTCTTTTTGGAAAATTGTTCCAAGGAAGTCTTTTTTACCTGACTTCCCAAGAAAACAACACTTAGAAAGTTGCCCATGCTGTCTATCTTCTCTTTTTGCTCACCTGTACCTCTTAGCTAAATCTGACCTAGTCTTGGAGGTCTTAAAGTGATGCATTTCCTGCAGGTTGAAAGAAAAACCCCTGGCAGGATAGAAGACCAACATATCTCTGTTGATTTCTGAATCCAAGAAAGACATTAATCATTAGTCTGATGCAGCTTCCACTGCCCCAGCCATCCAGGACCAATGCCCAGAGCATGCAGAGTGTGAGCATTTACGAACCTAAGTGTGCGTTTGTTCAGCTGCTCCAAGGGCAACTTGTTAATGAACAGTGGGGTACTTAAAAGGAGTTTACCTGAGAGTATTGGGGTCTCTTCCAGCTCACAGGAACAAGGACATTGGAATTAGATCCTGATGAGGTTGAAGAAGTGCTTCTGGTGACAGCCATTGCCCGGGGTTTACCGTCTCGTGCAGAAGAACTTTGTAGCTCATCATACCGTCTCCCAATAATTGGAGTCTTAAATAGAGAGTAATTAACTCACTAGCGCTGTGTTCCAGAATGAACTTATAGTGGGAAATATTGCATCAGTAGCAGGAAAATATTACTGTGAAGATCATATGCAGGGGTAAACCATGGAGTGCACCAAATTTCACATCACTTTGTATGTTATTTTCCACTATGAAAGTCTGAGTAATAAATGCCATGCTTAGTAGCTAGTGCTTATGATCATGAATAGCAAATATTCAAAGCAACTTTCAAACTAATTTCTAATATATGAACGTGAAAAAAACCAACCCCAAAAACTTATGAAATTTATTTCAAATCCACATTTTTTGCACATTTTAAAATGTGTCTTTCCTAAGAATGCTGAACACTCTTGCCCTGCTCTAACATTAAAATGCTTTTTGGAGTGAGGATAGGTAAAATGCTTTCTTGGATTGATGATAGGATGCTCAGCATCTCCTAGATATATATTTACATGAAAAGGCAACAAGAAATTCTTTATACAAATAGCACAAGGTGCCTATTTATACTCACATTGCCTTTTAAACTTGGAAGTCTCACTATTATCTATATGAAATAGTCTATAACGCTTGTTCATAACTATAAATAGAGTTTCCTGTTAAAGTTAATAGGATCACTCAGTTGTATAAAGTTAAAAGGGGTACAGGCTTTGCAGGATAAAGACTCCTGTAAGAGTTCAGTCAGAAGTCAGGCAGTACTCCCTTAAAGGACTTCTGTGCTTAACAGTTACAGAGAACATTACTACCCAAGTATAAATTGCTTATATATTACAGTTGACACAGCTTTTCTACAAGATAATTTTAAATACAACTAATAATTCCTTCACAATAGAAAAAAAATCTAGTAAAAATCTGAAAAGAGCCCTCCACCATGGGTCACTAAATACATCACTGTGAATTAAAAAAAATAGGGACTTTCAGTTTGGTAATTTTCCTTTCTTTCCTATCTTTAATTTTTCAGCTTTCTTAAGGAGCTGCAACACATGTTTTAGGATTACCAACTAACAGAATTAAGGTCTTTAGTAGCAGAATTAAAAATAATACCTCTGAAATATCAAAATGAAACTCTAAAGTCTTGCCCGGTAGCTCCTTGGAGGCACTGTTCCACACTCGATGTATTTCCATTTTTGAAAGATCACTGTGTTGATAGGATGGTAAAACTAAACTGGCAGAACGAGAAACTACCAACTTCAGGATGTTCAAGGCTTCTCTCCAATGAATGCTCTAGAAATAGTTATATTTAATCAGCAAATGGAAAGAAAGATTCACACTCATTCAATGTTATTTACATTCTACATTCATATTTTTTGTCACATAATAAAACTGTGGGATTGGAGCATTACTATTCTCTCTTGGCCGGTGACAAGGTACATACTTACAGAATAATTTCAAGAGCAGAGACCAAGACGTGCTTAAGGTGTCACTGTTAGGGAACTGGCCTGCACCACAGGAGCCATGAGTGCAAGGCCAACTTGGCAAAAGTTTTAAAATTTCCTACCTGTATGCCTTAATCAGTACAAATAAATGTAAGGGCTGTTTCAGAATCCCCCAGTTAACAGACAATCAAACTCGACACAGGCTCTTTACAGCTATGAATTTGTAGTAGAAACACGTATTTTCCATTTGCCAAGAATGAGGTGTAGAAGTCTGAAGGGAAGTGCTTATGCCACATCTCCCTCATGATAATAGTTAGAGTGGTCAGTTGGGCTCTGCCTGGTATTAAGCTTGCTCCTCGTGAGTGTAGCTGCAGCTTAAACCTTCCCACACCACGGATGCACAGCTGGGCTTCCTATCTGGGGATGCACACACTATGAGGCACCAGGATGTTTATAAACTAAATACCAAACTGGACAGTCACAGTTATCACTGCTAATCTAGTTTTAAATTCTTACAAAGAAAATCAACTTGTGATAATAAATACTACTAAGTTCCTGTATTAATTTAAAGAAGATATGGTATTTACCTGTACATATTTTTCAATGGTTTTTAGCACTTCCATATTAAACTGTTTCACAGGAATAGCTGCAAGGTCCATATAACTAAGAAGACTGTAAATCATCTGTAAGAGGGACTGTTGCATACTAGGAAGGCCCTTTTCTAGAAGCTGTTAAAAAAAAGAAGTGAAAATAACTAAATTTTGAGACATTTCTTGTCATGGAAAAAGCTACTAGCTTCATGAATACCATTTGTACTGTTCACCTCTCTTCACTGATTTTGCAATGCCATTTCACAATCATTTTACAAGTGATGATGATACAAGCGTGAAATAAAAGAAATGATATCTTGTTTTCATAATGAAACATTTACTTTATATATTCCTGCCCTAACTTATCCAGAAAACACATTCAGCAGCTGAATAAACTGGCAGGTAAAATTTACCCTGAAATTGGGGAAGTGCATCCAATAAAAACAGGGGAGCATCTTTTTATTTGTACATTTGTTGAAAGCCAGTGAGAAAAAAACATGCCAAAGAAACAAAGCTACAGCTATTCAGACACCAACATATATCAATCCAAATGTTCTTAACTGCCAGTACTCACTGGCTATAACTGCCAAGGAAATTTTCTGTTAAGAAGGAGATGGAGTCCCTGGGCTCTCTTACTGTAGTGGCTAATACAAAGAAAGGCTTGATAAAAATCCAGAATTTTGGAAGCCCTAAGTGTAGACCCCAGAATATGACAACAAACCTTGGAAATGTAACTTCACTGATAAATATAAATGATGGTAACTCAGGAAGTGTACAGACAGACCAGCTACATGTGTGAAATACCTCAGCTGTAAATTTCCTGGAAGGTAGCGTGCTCTTTCATTGGTGACTGTCCCAACCACACAAATTTTGGAGGCAATCAAATGTTATTGCTGGAGGTTACCTGAAGCTGAAAAGCAGACCCTATCCTTCTGTTCAGGCAAAAAAAAAAGTTTTTCTCACACTGGTTACAAGAGATACTAAGATCTAGAAAACAATTACTTGTAAAAGCTCTATTCCAACAGAGAAAATTTCAATTGTTATCCAAGAGGAGTCCAGTAATTAGACAGCCTTGCTGGTCTGAATGAGAAAACTCTTTTTGTTAAACGAGAATGTTTCATGCCAGCCAAAATGCAATGATCAGCTAGGACACACACCTGTCACATAGAATCCTTTGGGTTGGAAAAGACCTTTAAGATCATCAAGTCCAACCATTAACCTAGCACTAAAACATGTCCCTGAGGATCACATGACGTGACTTTGAAATACCTCCAGGGATGGTGGATTTAGTGTCCAGCCACTTCTCTGGGCAGCATGTTCCAGAGCTTGACAGTCCTTTTGATTAAGAATTTTTTCCTATTATCCAATTTAAACCTGGCATAACTGGAGGCCACTTCCTCTTGTCCTATCTCTTGTTACTTGGGAGAAGAGACCAACACCCATCTGGCTACAACCTCTTTTCAGGTAGGTGTAGGGCATGACAAGGTGTCCCCTCAGCCTCCTCTTCTCTAGACTAAACAACCCCGGTTCCCTCAGCCACTCCTCACAGTCTTGTTTTCTAGACCCTTCACCTCGCTAAAGATCTGATTTCTCTCATCACTAAAAATGAGTAGTAATCAGTGATTCATAAAACAAAGTAGGTAAATTCCACAATAGAGGCAACTCACTATACTCAACTGTTCCTCTACAGAAAGAGATCAAGAGTTTTTAAATCAAAAGCACTACATGGTAACCTGCTTCAGAGCATGATACTTTTACTGAGAGATAAAATGTGCTTAGCAATTCTTCAAAATAGGGTTTTAGGCTTTTTCTTGCCTTCCATTAGGATCTGCTTTGATTCCTTCCTTATAAATAGTTTACATGATCCAGCACATAAGCTGGTATATTGTTTCTGTGTAGGAATAAAGGATTAGAAGAAACTATTTGGATGAAAGAAATTTTTTTGTTCTCTGACAGATGCTACTGCATCAGACAGTCACGGCTGTGAATGGAAAATGAATTATTGGAAAATAATAAGAATTATGTATCTATTACTGGTTAGAAAGCAATATAGGAACTTTACCTCTGAAAGCTCCTAATTTCCCTTCCAGTTTATATAAATTTGGTGTCAATAGAATCCTTTGATTTAAACAACTCTTGTCCCTTAAACTTAAACAACTTGTGCCCTTTAAACTAAACATTTATGGACTGTGCCAGTTTTCACTTGTTCAGATGAATATGTGTGGTGTTGACTGTCCAAATGTGTACTTAAATACATAATGAATTTGTAACAAGAAAGAGTATTTCAGTTTTTAAAAAAAAGAACAGCAACTTTTAAGTGTATATAGTGTTGCGGGCTCTGGCAATATAGGTCAGTAAGAATTGTTTTGCTGACAGAAGTAACAAAAGTAGCAGCAAGATGGAGTTATGGTAACACATCATTTAAATCAGTGAGTGCCAGGACAAAGAGTTTCCACTGTATTTGTAAAAAGAAACCATAACTGTTCTCAGACTATTTATTTATTTATTTTTTACTCTGGCCCATAAGAACAGTTTTGAAGAACTGTAGATTCCTCTGTTGCTGGTGTCTGGAAACTATCTGGGTCCTGCCTGGGTTTAAGGATCCACACTCTGTTAGCAATATTTGTCCCTCTCCTGAAGCAGCGACTAACCCAGAACTAGGTGGAGAGCAGACCCTGTTCTTCAAGGGCTGCCTGGGCTGGCAGCTGATGGTTGATGAAGCTGCTTCGGTGCTACTGCAGGAGACAGTTTCATTTGCCCTGCCAAATCTGGCAGCAGGTGAGGAGAGATACCCAGATCTTAGACTAGTTAGTCAGTCAAACTGTGTCCACTGAGGAAATAAAGAAGGCATTTCACATGTCACATCTGACAGACAAACCATTAGTGGGATAATGCCTGACCCAGGACGTGCTTCCCCTTGCAACACAGGTGCTTTATTTTCTAGTGATTCCTTGGTTTTGAAGAGGTAATGAAAGCTCATGCTTCTATCACAAGCGATCCCCTATCTAACAGGGAGGAGGGGGAAACATCTACCACAAGTACATTCCTATGCACTACATGTTTCTTGTACCTTCTTCTGTATTAGCTATTTAAGTCCAAGCATAAACCTGGACTTAATGAATGACTGGTTTAACTTAGGACCCATGTCAGTTCATGGTAATGCTTCTAAAATGATTGTGATATGAGGTTGGTTTAAAAAAATTAATATACAAAAATATAGGAAGTTTCCAGTAATATGTGTGCATGCTGACTTTGGTAGCAGAAGTTCAAAGTTCTTCTGCACTATTAAATAGTGATTTTTCCTCATCTGTAGACTGAGATCCCCATGTATTTTTTCAAGAAGAAATTAAAAAGTTTCTGGGATGAAGCTATACTATGTTAAACTTAGTAAGGAGAACAGCTTGTCATTGTAGGGTTTGGATAAGAATATAGTTGAAATGTCTTATTTCATGCCAGGTTCATGCTCCTAGCTGACAAGCAATTACCTGCCATTCAATAGCTTAAATGCAAATTTTTGTCTGATGGCAATAATTGAAGCCTTTACCTTCTGCTGAGAGCATTTGTTCATGTAGTATTAACACTTTGTGGTATAAAGTCCCCTTCTGAATGTATACCTGTATTAGGAGGGGTCACTGTTGCCACACAGATTTCCTTTCTTATTCTTTAACACTGCAGGAGTCTTAATTTCCCTCAGGCGAAAGCACTCAGGACTGAGACAGGTAAGGCGTCCCAATGGCTATAGCATTCAACTGCAGATTGCCCAGTGGGGCTCCTAACCCGTTAGGCTTTACACAGTCACAGTACCTCAAGGGGGCCTACAAGAAAGATGGGGAGAGGCTGTTCAGTAGGGCCTGTTGTGACTGGACAAGGGGTAATGGTTTCAAAATAGAGGGAGGTAGATTTAGATTAGATATTAGAAAAAAGTTCTTTACTGTAAGAGTGGTGGAGCACTGGAACAGGTTGCCCAGGGAGGTGGTGGATGCCCCATCCCTGGAGACGTTCCAGGCCAGGTTGGATGAGGCCCTGAGCAACCTGATCTAGTTGGGGGTGTCCCTGCTTCTTGCAGGGGAGTTGGACTACATGACCTCTGGGAGTCCCTTCCAACTCTAATCATTCTATGATTCTATGATTCTGTTGATATCCCGCAGTTTACAGGAGACGGGAGCCCATTGTCTGTCCTGGACTGGGGATTAGCTATGAAGAAAGAGGGAAACATATTCTGAATGCTGGAAAGATCTTTTTTTCATGGCCACAACAGGCCAAACAAGATGATTTCTTGTTTCTTGCTTCTCCTCCAGCCTGGCTGCTACCCTATGCCCATGCAATTATTCCCTAGAGGTGACTCAACAGAACTGCAGTCAATGTAAATACAGAGAAAGGAAGTCATGCTTACTAATCTGTCATCCTGCCATGATGGGGCTATGTGAGGAATGTGCCTTAATTGCAGTCAACAACTTGGCTGGCTTGCTGTTAATACAGTAGTGTGGGGCCAATCTAAAGCAAGGAGAAAAATGCAAAGAAGGAGTCTCCACACGCATGTCTCAGCCTGTTTTGAGGGAAATGAGATCACATGCATTGGCCTCTGTGGAGGTTCTGCAGCGCTAGTAACTGTACATAGAGCACTGGCAGGAAAATGGAGCGGCAAACATGTTCCTGAGGTTGGGAAAGCAAAGAAGAGAGTTTAAACCTACATTTTTACAGCATTTGCTTAGTAGGAGTACAAGTTTTTGCTATGAAGGAGACACTTCACTCTGGATGACTGAGAACCATGTTTAAAGAGCTAAAGATTCTTCAGAGTCTTTGAGTTTGAAAAGAGACTGAAAAACTTCAAGGTCCTGTTTTAGCCTGCTACAGGAGAGTCATAGCTTTCACCATCAGCTAAGGTCTGATAGGATTGTTAATTTAGAGCCTCCATGTACAAGGTGAGGAGCTGCAGCTTGAGGTAGCAGGGCTGTTTCCATTGAGTGAGTGTGGAAGCACAACCTGGACTCTGAGGCTTTTGAAAAACTGCAGATAGCCAGTATCAGAGATGCTTGCAGAGTTTTTGTAGATCCTTTGACAAAGGGAAAAATGAATCTCCTCCAAACCCCAAACCCTTCTCCCTGGAGTAGAGGGGAGACCAAAGGTATCTCACTACAGCATGGAAGTGATGAAATAAATCTGATAACTCTACAGCAAAATGGTGTCCCGATACTAAACTGACACAGGAGGCTGAGAGATCAAGTGGCCTAAGCTAAGGTCAAGAACTGAGCCTTGGATCCCAAATAACAGCATTGCATCAACTCTATACTCCATGCGTGAGAAATGTTAGGAGTAAGCAATGAGAACAGGGGAAAATTGGGCAGCCAGACGATCCCATTCAATGTCAGAGGAATGCATATAAATTTGTATTGAGAATCAGATTCTTATATAGCAGATGGGATCCTATTTATGCTGCTAACCCTCTTCTAGAATTAGTCCTACTCTTAGTTTCCTCAGTGGGATCTAAGTAAATCTTGTCCACCTTCTCTCTTTCATGGATGAAAAGCTGATCAGTGAAGCTGATTCAAGTTCTCTCAGCCCTGCAGACCTTCGCTGGCTTTGATTTTACTGTTCAGTATTTAATTCTCATAATACCCTCTCTTTCTCCTAATTTATGCCTTTTACTCCTAATTATAAATAGTGGCTACAGAAGGAACCTCAGTAATCTGTGGGCAGACTTCAGCTCTTTGGGGAACAGAAGAGTTAAAACAGGAAAAGGGTTTTGAAAACTTACCTCAGCCAAATACGTAACCATACTCAAAGTAATATCAGCAAACGCTTCATGAAGGTACCGGCAAACCACGTTTACCCAGGTAGAACAGTCCCTTGTATAGCTGTGGGTTTTATAAAGGGTCATGACATGTGCAAGATTTGATAGCTTGGGGTTCTTCTCCTCCAAACAAACCTAATTAAATATAAATGTCAAAACACATTAAGAAAAAAGCATTTACAGGGTTTGAGGATGTACAAAACAGTAAATAACTTTGATACCTGAGCAATCCTTTCGGCTATATCTTTACAAAACTGGTTTGGGCTGTCAAAATGCTGAATTAAATGGGGCAGGAGACACAAAACATTCAGTGGAAATCCTAGAAAAGGAAAAGACAGAACAAAATGTGTATTTTGTACAGCAAGAGCCACGGTGATTTTCAAGCTAATGTTTCATGGGAAGTCATGGTTTCAATGTTGCATTAGTCATAAACTCAAACAGACTGCCAAATTGTTCAGGCCCTTGGCCACACTATGTTTGTCTTAAAGGGGCTTTAATTTGAAAATCCAATATATCATTTAGTCAACAGTACTGCTGTAAAGTTATATTTTGTGAACATTACAATGCAAACAGGTATTTGCAGGATCAAGTATCTCACAAAAGTATATATTTTATTCTTGTTAAAGAATATGTTTATCTTTTCCACTGAAGTGAATTATGACAGTCTTAACGGATGGCAGTTTTATTACTGCTACTGAAATGCAAAAAGAAATTCAGTGAGTACTGATAAATGAACAACTGTTTGGTCTGGCTGCCAGACACAGCTTCTATTGTTATAAACTGGTCAAATTAATACTAATAACGAAACAAAATTCTCAAGAGTCAGATGAAACTACTCAAATGGTCATTTCTGAAGCTAGGAGATGGCTCTAGTGCCAAGGGCCAGATGCTGTCCTTAGTGTAAGCGCTCTGTCTGGACCTGGGAATCATCTCTTCTACTCAAGGCAGTCAACAAACTACAAGTGTTGACTGTACTGGAGAGATGTCACAAAAGCTGCACCTGTTCAGGTGGGAGCTCAGAGCTCACAAGTCACATAATTTTAACTGCACACAATCTGGTTTCTGAAAAGAAAGAACCTGACCTATGAAAATACCTTTCTAACCACCCTTTTCCCTCTCATTCTGCACAATTAAACAAGCTGCCTGAGCTGGAACTGTAACTTCCCCCGGTTTCCTCTATACTCAGGCCTCTCTCTGCTTTCATTAGTTTGTTATTGTAGTTTATCTAAAACATTGTACAAGAGTTTTAAATATTTATATTTCAAAGAAAAAATCCCATGGAGCACTAATTTAAAATCAAGTAATTTGCAATATTCTGAAAATTATTCAGTAGAAAATCTGGCTAAAACAGTTTTTAGAAAATTTTAGAGTATCTCCTTACACATCTTTATTTTGTCAGCACTCAGAAACTATATGCTCCTAAGTGCTAGAAATTAAATGTTAAACAATACATGACTGCTCTCCTCCAAAACCTTGTTGTGCAATAGATTTACTTTATGAAACATGTCATGTTGCTATGATATTTCAAAAAATCCCATGTAACTTAAAGCAAAATTACATTATTATAAGTGAGTTCTATATTAAAAGAGAAAGAAAAAAATGCCAGTTTTGGTTTTGTGCAGATAGCACAGATAGGATCTGTCAAATGTCAAAGCAACAGAAACTGAAAGAGAGGAAAGTATACTGGTTTTACCTATAGCTTGAGAGGAATCCACCATCGATATTCGAGACACTGGTGTCAGCAAACTAAAGAGCTGTAGTGTGAGATCAGTGGTAGTAAGGGAGGTGAATCCTTTCAGGAGTAGCTGCTGAAGCCCTGAGAAGTCTGCCCACTTCAGCTGTCCTTGCAACTTCTCTAACTTCTCCCGGTTTTCAGCTTTATCTAGTGGCAAATGGGCCAGAAGTTTATTCAGTAACCGCAATGCCATTAGGTACTCAAACTCAAAATCTGATTCCATCAAAGCCACAGCAACCCAAAAGATAGTGGCCAGTAGGTTGGCTGGATTGTTAATATGGGATGGGTCTGTGAGACTGTCCTTTAGAGAAGATGAACTTCTGGTTTTAGAGGATAGGCCTTGTTGGGTGCACGCCTGAATCCTGTCCAGTGTGGCACTGCGTGGCGGGTCTGAGGATTTGTCCACATCTCCAAACTTTTTGGGTACAGAGAAGCTCCTCTGATGCCTGCTTCGTTCAGCCGTGGCCGTGCTACCGCTTGCAGGATTCACATTCAGCTGTCCTGTGCTCTTCCGATTCACAGTCAGTTTGGTGCTTGATGTTAAATCTGGCGAAGATGAACTGAACCCAAAATAGACAACATACATTGCAATGTGTGAATGTATAGCTTGAAACTTGTATATATATATTGGATGCAAGTTAAGTATTTATTATACTCTAAATAAATATTTAAATAGGAAAAGGAAAACACCACAGTGTCTACTGCTGCATTTTTTATTCCAGAAGTGCCTACAAACACGACTGTTCACATGGCACTGGACCAAATCAGAGCAGGATTCCCTACAGTCTAGATAGGAAAGAATGATATGAGGGTAGAGATACAGAGCTGTGAAATGACCCTGACTACTACTTTAAAAAATGTCAGTCCTTGTATTTTTGTTCTACATGTTCCACAAAAAGCATGGTAACTTGTGGACATTTTTCAGACATGTTACTATGACGTGTCAGATATGCATTCATCTCCTGCAGTACTATCAACAGAAGGAGCCTGCAATTTCCCTCCATGTACAAAGGACTACTTTAAGGTCAAGGGTTTCATGAGGATGGTTTATATGTCTGGCAAAATACACAGACTAAGCACACATGGGACAAAATTGTCTGTAGTTTTACTGAGGAGAACAAACCATGTTCATTTGTGCACAACAACTTTGGTCGCAACAACCCCAGGCAACGTTACAGGCTTGGGCATGAGTGGCTGGAGAGCAGCCTGGCGGAAAGGGACCTGGGGGTGTTGGTTGACAGCCGCCTAAACATGAGCCAGCAGTGTGCCCAGGTGGCCAAGAGGGCCAATGGCATCCTGGCTTGTATCAGGAAAGGTGAGGCCAGCAGGACCAGGGAGGTGATAATCCCCCTGTATTCTGCACTGGTGAGGCCTCACCTCGAGTATTGTGTTCAGTTTTGGGCCCACACTTCAAGAAGGACGTTGAGGTGCTGGAGCGTGTCCAAAGAAGGGCAACGAGGATGGTGAAGGGTCTGGAGAACAGACCCTACGAGGAGCGGCTGAGGGAGCTGGGGTTGTTTAGTTTGGAAAAGAGGAGACTGAGGGGAGACCTTATTGTTCTCTACAACTACCTGAAAGGAGGTTGCAGTGAGGTGGGGGTTGGTCTCTTCTCCCCAGTAACAGGTGACAGAACTCGAGTTAATGGCCTCAAGTTGCACAAGGGAAAATTTAGGTTAGATATTAGGAAGAACTTCTTTACTGAGAGAGTCATCAAGCATTGGAACGGTCTACCCAGGGAGGTGGTTGAGTCCCCATCCCTGGAGGTGTTTAAAAGACGGGTAGATGAAGTGCTTGAGGACATGGTTTAGTGGTGGACTTGGTGGCGGTAGGTTAATGGTTGGGCTGGATGATTTTAAGGGTCTTTTCCAACATTAACAATTCTATGATTCTATGTTTTACTTCTTGTGGACTACTTAATCTGATAACAATAGGTTGTATGAAACCAATATACCAAAAACCCCATGTTTCTTCCTAGATATGTTTTCAAGTATATGGTACAAATGTGGAAAATTACAATATTTTAAAGAATGCTTAAGTAAGTTATAGCTAAGTGGTAGCAAGGCAGAATTTACAATTCATTGTAAAGTTCAGTTAGTTCTATCAACATTACTTCAGCTACTGCTAAATTCAGCTGAGATGTGCTCTTAGCCTAGTTCTCTGAAGGTTACAAAAAAGCTCTTATTAAAATAATTTCATGCTGTCAGACTGCAGAACTGCACACTTAGGATCATGAGACACTCAAAAAAAGACGTTAGGAGAACAGGTTCTTACCGCGATAACACCGTCAAAAGATCACTGTTCTTCAAACAGTCAGACAGATTATCCACAGCAGCTTCCAAAGTTAGTAGTGCCTCCATTACGTACCCCTATCAAAACATGAGGTTAACCGCTTCAACTAAGACATGCAAAATAGGGAACATTTTAACATTTTCAGCTCATAAAATTTCTTCTGAGGAAAGAACAACATCAATGCCACTGCCTGAACATTAAAATGTCACTACAAACTTGTTTTATTTTCTGCTGCTGAATGATCTATGAAGGCCTGAAATAAGGGCACATATCTCATCGGGGGATTGGTAATGGCACACAGGACCTCCGACTTGCAGGTCACTGATTTAAATTCTGCGCAAACAGTTGTGACAGAATATTACTGTCATCTTGTGGCAGTTTCATTATCTAAGTAAAATATGGAGGTAATGTCAGCCTATTTCTTCTTAAGAGGTAGTAGTTCTCTTTATTAAGTCTTGAACCTCATGATAAATTATAAAATTTCATGAGAGAACAGTCTGTTTAGCTTAAGCAAGTGAACATTGAAGTTCACTAAGAGAGACTGGATCCAATCAGGTTTGTGTAAGTTTTGTGTTGTTATGGATCGGTTTCTTTATTCTGTAAGTTGTTCATTTTGAGAAATGTTATAAATGCAACTATTCCATGTTGTTAGATTACATCAGGAGTCAGGATGATGCACTAATTCATGATGCGAAAAGAGAAAAAAACGGTCATCACAAAGATTGAATTTTGAGTGACATTTACTCAATGTTTCTAGCTGTTCTCTTTAAAACCACATAGGATTGTAAAAGCCTGATGAAGGCTTTGATAAAGCACATTGAGATTCAGTAAGCTCAGAGGCCCTTTCTAAGGCCACATTCTACTTCACATTGCTTGACTCCAGAACACCTTGCTAAAACTGTCATTTCAAATTCAACACATATTAAATCATCAGTACTAAGTAGCATTATGCACACACGTGTACCTGAATCTCATCTCCATGTTCTCCAATTACTTCCACCAGCCTTGACAGGAGGTCAGATAATGCATGGGCAGAAAGGGGCTGCTTTAGGGCCCTGAATATCTGGAAAGAGCGACCTGCGTAATGTCTTGAGGAGCTTGAAAGAGCCGTTTGTAAAGCAACTTCACTCAAATGCTGCTCCAAATGAAAGCCTAAAAAAAGAATAGCATGTAGTTTTTAATTTTTTTTTTTTAATGAAAGATTTTCGTGTGGGTCAATTCTGTGGGGAGGATATACACAATAGTGTATCCAACAAAAGATGCAGAAATGTCTGGGTTTGGGAGAATTTCTCACTGATTACATTTATTTCACACAGGATGTAATAAAATTAGCTGCAAAAACTAAATTCTTAGTCTGCAACAGGTTATCAGCAAATCACCTATTTAATTTTTCTTGCAATTCATGGACAAACTTGTGGCCGTCCACTACTGCTGCTGACAGCAACAAAGTAACTTCTGAACACCCTTAAACCTAAAGCCAAGCTGAATTATGAGCCTTTCTGTTTGCTACAGTAGGCTTTGGATAAGATCTTAAATATAAATACTGATGTTGCATTCTGCTTTGATCTCGGAAGATGTTTAATTAGCAACTGTGTTAGTTTTCAAAATACAATCAGTGTCTTTACTAAGCTCTAAAAACATAGTAAATTAAAACTAAACTTTAATTGCCAGGAGAAATTTAACAAAGTACATTTGCTTAGAAACTGTGATTTATTTTAACAACAGGACATAGAAGAGCTTCTATGTGGTAGAATCAAAAGGCTATCTATCAACAGCTTTGAAGAAATGTTCAATTTAACATTCAGCCACAGACCAATCTAACTGGATTTTTTAAAAGCATTTCTTTCATATGTCATACATCCTTGCTAAGACATAAAATACAGTGTGCTTCTGCATAAGCAGATCTACTAAATCACAGGATACAGTTGTGACATTCAGTGTGACCTTGAAGGAATATTCTTTTCATTACGAAAGGAAAGAAAAAAATTGAATACCTGACTTGGAATCTTTAAATACAGATACAACATGACGCAGAAAGTTAGTAAGCTGTTCAGCACTCTTGGTGTTCTGATTTTTGGGTGTGATATCTTCATGGCACCAAAGTGGACCAAATGCTCTTAAAAATACATAACAAAGTGCAAAATTTGAGTTATCCATAGTAAACATAATCAGATAAAATACATGAGCTGAAAAGGCAATTAGATAATTCCAGGGCTGTAGCCTGGAAAACACGCAACTGAATGGAATTTCATGAGCAAAATACAAGTAAATAAATATTTCTAGGCTGCATTTTAAAAGACCTATTGTTTAAATTGTGTTAGACCTTTTAGAGAGCAGCACAAGAAAAAACATAATCCTGTTTGTTGTAATTTAACATTGTGCCTAGGCTCTGCTGGCTGTAGTCAGCAGTTAATATTAGTTTCATCATTGCCTTTCACTATGCCCTGTACACTTCCTACCTAGTTTTATCATAAAAATCTGTCTTTTTATATCACTTCATTGTTAAACCTAATACTATCAGTCAATTAAACATTTTATTTCCTATTTTTTCTGACGCTGTAGTGCTTTTAAGTACCTACTTTTGTAAGTAACAATGGAAGAGGAATGGGAGTCTGTAATTCCTATAAAAGCTGGGGCATTTTCCTTTGAAGCTCTTAATTTGCTACAGAAAATCGTAGAGAAGACATGAAAGCATGAGTTCTATATATGAACATAACCTCTGCTTATCTCCATTACCTGGTTGTCAGAAACTCAATTAATTTGTTGGCTTTCTCATCTGTTTCAGCAGCAGTATCCATGTCCTCAACCTCTTGTGTAATCTGTGGGAGATTTCCACTGCTGCCTCCCAGACTGATACTGGAGGAGGTGGAGCTGGAGCTCAAGCCGGAGTCTGGCACTGGAGATGACTGGTATTCCCGCAGAAAGTCCAAGCCACCTGCCAGCCAAAAGGTAGGAGATAATAATGGAATGTGCTGTTGGGCCAGCATTACCACCAGGGAGCTCTTTTCAGAGTCTGCAGCAGAAACTTCTACTGGGAAACAGGGAAAACCTGCAGAACACAACAACCCTCAAACACCACTTAGAGTGAAAACAGTCCTCTGTTTCTAAATGTGCAGAATCCAACATAGAATTAAAAATACCAAAATCAAGATAGTTTGGTTGGGCTTTTTTTTATTGCACAAGGATTACAGTAATTGAAAAACAAATGTTTCATGGCACTTTACAATCAGAACTGTATCCTTCTGCATAGTGAATTTTGAAGTTGGCTAAATTCACCTTATTTCTTTGGACTAGTCTGCTGAGTTAAAAAAAAACTCTGCAGGGAGGAATTTTTAGGACAATAATGTTGTCCTAATTTTAAGAATGTACTGGAAACTGAGAAGCAAATGTTTAGGGCTTCTGTTCAAGATCTTCAGTAACTGTAAACACAGGACTACTCACACTAAATGTTTTCAGCATTAAGGTTAAACATCTGAGCAAGGGTTCTGTTCAGTCAAAAGCTGGGTGAGCAACTTCAGAGCTGGAACTGGAAACTAAGATCCGTTTTCCCAAGGTTAGATTGCTAGTCATTTTAGGCTCTATCAACCCCAGAAAAACTGGCCTTGTGAGAAGACTGGAAGCAGGAGGGGTCTCTCCACTGCCAAAATCCATTGAAGGCCAGGAGATTCTTAATTTAGTTGCCTGACATTATGTGGAATAAACTTGAGCTGGAGTATTTTCAACTAGGATTCTTTGCTATGGCCTCTCACCCACACTCTCATTCTTTATATTAGATGATAAAAAAAGAATCGAAATACCAAGTTTTTGATAACTTGGACTTGAGAGGCCCAGACCCAGGATACAAATTAAGTTTTAAATTTTTTTTTTTTCATTTTGGCTGGAAAATAATAATGTAATTTTAATGTAAGAATTTTATTCTATATTTAATATTTCATGGACGTGAATTAGAAAAGAGATCTATAAAACTCAAGAAGGGAAATTAATATGTGAAGTAATTTTGCACAGGCTATTCAGAATGAAACCTAAGAGGCCAAATTAATTAATTGGTCTGAAATACATATGCCTTCATCTCATTAATTTGAAATATTTGTATCTTATTAAAAAAAAGTAATCAGTTATCAATTAATGCTCTTCGTATTAAGTTATAGTACTAAGGAACTATGTAAATACCCGTAATTTGGTTACAGAATCTCCCGAGTTGGAAGGAATCCATGAGGGTCATTGAGTCCAACTTCTGGCTCCACACAGGGCCAGACAAGTCAGAGCATGGGACTGAGGGCATGTCCAGATGCTTCTCGAACTCAGTCTATCTCTCATATTCGTTTCTCACTGTATGGTAAAGTTCTTCACCCTCTCACAGACAACTAATCCTACCTCAATAACTCTACACCGGTTCTGCGATTCCCTGAAATCTCAGCTGTATGCTTGCTTTTAAGTAGTATTACATGAGAACAGCAAACCTAGCTAGACGCTTTCTACAACCTGTTCCAAATGAATGCCATAAAAAAAGGTAAACTGCTCAAAATATACAAAACACCCATCTCTGCAGAGGTCTGAAGAAAGCCTGACAATGCAGAAACAGATTTCAGGACAGAAATGAAGTGTAACTGTGATATAAAGGAGGGTGTAGATCATGCAAAAATTAACTTAATAATAGAAAATCTGAGCTGCATATTCTTGCTGCTCTTCCTATGTTGGAATTATTTATTCATTTCTTTTGAAGGTTGAGGAGTGATTGCCCTCATTTAAAGCAGTCTTGGATCCCTGAGGAGGAAGTTAAGAAGTTATTAGCCATATTAATGTTTAAAATTCTACATTATATATTTTGCCTTACATCAGATAGCTTTCTCACTATCATGAAAAGTTACCTAATAATAATTTGAGCACATCTCCAGGGTAGTTAACATGAAATTAATATTAATGGGGACTGTTCATATTTGCCACTTGACTACTTCAATTTATCAAAACTCTTATACTTTAGGAAAGCAACCTTGACATCTTGCTTTAAAAACCCTCACAGTATAATGCAATGTTCTACTCTTCTTTTGCTTTATTACCTGTATAAAGATATTCAGGTAAGTATGCTGGTTGTACTGTCAGAGTCTTGGTCTCGTTCATCTCTCTGGTCTGAAGAAGCACTGATGCAATGGCTTGATAGTTGCTATTGCAAGATAACGCAATCAAAAGGTGAAGCAGTAATTTTTTACTGTGTTCAAAGACCTCAGGGCGGTAATGGTCAAGACCTAAAAGAAAAGGTTGCAGCAATCACTGCATATGAAGTAATAATAAATTCACATTCCAGAAATAGCAAAACTCCCAAGGTATCTCAAAGCAATGGTGCAAACAAACAAATGATGAGGTATTTCTGGACATGGTTACTGTCCAGAAATACCTCATCTTTTGTTTTTACTTCAAATGTATGCGTATATTTAGTTTCTGCACTGAGATCCCATTCAGGAGGTACAAAACAATGTGTGGCAATAAAACTTCATGCACTCTGTTTCACTGCAGTGTTGAATTAACAGGGCTGTAAAGCCTCTGAAGATGCGAAATTCTTGGTGGTCATTGTAATTACACTGATTTACCTCAGTATTTGGCTTTCTTTCCCAGACATCAGTTTTACAACAAACGCAAATTGTAAGAGGTAGCTACTGATTTGCTAAGAAAGGAGGTGACAGACAAAATCCCTTGAAAAAGAACTTCAGCTATGAGTGAGGAACTGAGAAATGAGCAACTAGCTCAGGGTGCAGAACTGAAACCTATGGTCTGGCACTGAAAGACTGATCTGGTTAGCTCAACTGCTCTTTGTAAGATTTTAACACAACCTGCACAAATGACAAATTACAAATATCATGGAAACAGATGTTTGTAAAATAAACTGCATTATGTGGTAGTCATCTCTTTTCAATTCTCTTTCATTATGTTCTAGATATTTACAAATATTTTCTGAAAAACTGAATCGCTTTCTTCTTCAGCTCCTCTTTTCTAAGGATATATTCCTCTTTACAATGCAGCTCCTTCTTCAAGTAGCATCTGTCAACAGGTCTTTCGAGTCAGATGTTTTCTAATATACTCCAGTCACACTGGTTCTTGTCTGGCCTGCAGGCATGAATCTGCCATTGTCTGAAAAGAAGTGTATTTGACTCTTATGGGCAAGTCCTGAGATCCTTGATCTTACTCATCTGCCTGCAGCCTCCCCCAAAAGAACCGTGGCCAACTTGCCCACCTCTTTTTCATCAGGTTTCTCCTTTCTCCATTTCCTTCCACCTGTCATGACATAATGAACCCATCCTACTGTGTTCTAACATACACTAAAAAGGATGTACAAAGTTACAGTACTTGAAAATAAATAATACATTGGCTGAAATATATATAGGACTGTATGAAAGCATCAACATAGATATTCTAACTATGAAGTCAGAAGGACAGTTTGGTCTTTGTGTTTGTCCAGTGCTGGGGCCTTTTTCAAGTTGGAAGAGTTCCCAAGAGGGTAAGTTTCTGTGATGTGGACGCATTTCTATGGAAAAAGGAGTCTAGTCACTCAACTCATTCCACACTGGTTACAAAAGAGTTTTTAAACAGCGGTTATTTCCATGCACTGCTGAGATAGGGAGCTTCACGCCAGCAATCTGCCTCTCTACTTCACTATCAGTACTAGAAACCATCCAATAGCATACTAATCACACACACTGCAATATCCTTTCAATTTAGGGTTTTTTTTTCCAATCATTCCAATAAACAGAAGGATAGAGGCTCTCCAGCTAGACACCATACCAGTTTTCAGTTTCCTTTTTGAGCACATGCATCTGCCTGCTCACCTTCCAACAGGACAGAAATACTTCATTTTGAGTCATCTTTGTACCTTTGGCTAACAAGTGTAGCATACATTTTTTACACCATTGTAACAGAGCTCTACTGCAAATCATAGAAACGTTTCCCCAGGAAGCACAGCAACTCTACAGAAACTGCATTTGAAGCCTGGAGAATGTGAACCCATTTTAGTTACTGCTAAACCAGTTAGTTTTAGTTACCTGGTTTATTTCTCATTCGAGAATAGAGAGTTCTTAGCCAAGGGACTGTCTGAAATAGTATTCTTAATTCCATATTTGTTTCTTATGAAATAATGCAACGTTGAAATGTTAGTGAATGAACAAACATGTAAATATATTTCTATAATGGATTAATTATGTCATAACTCTGATCCTGCATATATTTATTTGCATAGCATCCTGATGGTTTCTTAAAGCTATCTTAACTGAAGACGTCTCCCTGCTGCATATTGCTCCTGTCTTAAGTTACTCATTCTTTTTGTGAGAACTGTAAACACCAGTTTTCTTACACCTGTTACAACTCATACAACTCATAATAATGAAGGTTATTGATTTGATTCATACACTTATCCAGTTCTCTTTTGTCCCCTTCCCCCCACCTCCAGTCAGAAAATTCACAGCAATAAAAAAAATGAGTTAAAAATTGTTATGGGTAGCCACAAAATAGATTCAACTTTGAAGTGAAGAATATATGTGAAATGTTGTATTGAAACTGACCCTGGAAGCCACATCCCGTATGGTCCTGGTTGTTAACTCTTGTGTTTCATTAGAAGTTTGTTGAAATCAATGTACTAATACACAAAACTTAAGTATTTGATGAGTGTGCATTTTCCAAAAAACCCTATTTCATAAAAAAACTTCAAACAGAACCGTTGGTAGTAGAGTAGCAGAAAGGAGAATGGGGTTTCTTCTTCAACTATATACTGAAGTATATCACATATATTCTACCACTGTGCTGTAGACTTCCAATTTAATCTTTTTTTTCCTCCTCAGCAACAGACTCTTCTCAGATTGCCAGTGAATAGCCTTAGTGGTAACTATGGTGACAGAACGAGGAATGGACTGTGATCTCCAGTTACAAGAAATTTATTTCAGAAGTCTCTGGCTGTGTTTATTTGTGGAAAACTAATATTTATCAACCATAAAAGTTAGGGAATGGCTTTATACTGCTAAATACTCTTGTGTGCTAAAGAAATTAGGCCACTTACTTTTTGTTAAGTCTCAGGACAAGGAAGGTATCACCCTCCAGTTGAACTGTTACAGTCAAAACCAGACACAGCAGTGGGGAAAAAGCAGCACCTCCTTGTATATATATGTATATAGGGGAAGGCACTGGCAATAGAGTATTCAATTAGCAGTGACATTTATGAAGCTCAGTGTCCTATCTTCACTATCTCTGCGATAATCTCAGCTCTCTCACATAACATTTTTGCAAAGGCAAGTGACAGCACGGGTAGTCTTGTGACATGTGCCCGTGACAAACTAGACTGTACAAAGGCTGAGTTTTGCCCGCTTTTCTTGTGGGTGGCCTACATTTTTTTTTAAAAGACATATCTCAAATTCCTACCCACCTCTCAAATTTTGGTGAAATTTGCCCAAAATGTTCAAAAGTTTCAAAGTTTAGGGACTAATTTACAGACTGTAATTGTCTCATAATTAAAACTATGTAAGAAACACAACTCTACAGCTTCAGCTAAGCTGAAAGGACAGGAGTGGATATGTACTTTATTTCTTGTTCTGTTGTCTTACCTAAAAAGAGCGCATGTAGCAATAAAGGGAGGTGAAGAGCCCAATCTTCTCTCACACTGTGATCCACTACCATCTCAGTCATGAAGATGACAGCAATATTGCACCTGGAAATTAAATCACAGTATCAATTTGAAACATTTCAGAGACAGGAAAACAGTAACATGATACCTATTTCGGAGGAAATAAAGAATCTCTAAACTTTCAAATTTGCAGCATTTCTTCTCAATGTGATCAGTGACAAAGAAGCTCAGTTATAGTATTAGGCAGGTAAGCACCCATTACTGACAAGAACACTATCACTGTCAATACAAACTATGTTAAAAGAGGAATTTTAGAATATGCATAGCTTACAATAAAGTGGGGTAAAGTGCTATGAATAACAGCCACAGAGGCTTGAGAAAGAGAAATTTTAGTTTAGTTTCGGTTCTCTCTTCAGTCAGATTTTTATCAGAAAGTGATGTACTACATTGTAAACAGGCTTTCTGGTAGAAATCTGGTAGAACTGCAAGCCTTTAGCACCGGAAATCAGCAGAAAGAGAAGGTATGATTTTCAGACAGTCTGAGTGGTGGGACAGTTTGACTGGGGTTGGTCAACCAGTAAAAGGAAGCATCTCACTGTCTGAAATGTTAGAATGACAAACTACTCACCTGTGAAGGGGCCCTCGGGGTGTGATGGTTTCTGGGAGGTAGTCCACAAGTGGTGCCCAACATCCTCCATTGTAAGGCATAGGCAGAGGATGTGGTTGTTTGGTTTCAACAATATTCAGTAACCAGCTTGTGTATGGAGAAACAGGATCATCTGCATGGAAAAGCATTAAAACAGTGAATAAAACCCAAGTCTGGTTACCCATTGTTGAGAAATAATAAAGTAAGAGTTTACACTGGCATATCAGCTCAGCTGTTTGGAATAATGTGAGAAGATGACATGAGGTTTGCAAATTCCTGTGTTCAATAACAAGTGATATATTTTTAATCCCTCTTTCATGCTGCTGGAAATTAAACAGATTCCAAGCAGACAGCACTGAATGGTGGGGGCTGTAGCTGAATCCCTGCTGTCACTTAGTAGCTTTGGATCCAGATCACAAAGCACCAAGGAACAGACTTTCTCTTCAGAAATGAGAGGAAAGTTCAGCCAATGAAGATGCTGTGGGAAGCCATCTGCTTCAAGGACCCGCATACCAGTGACACATTCTTGCAACTCCTCACCAGTGCCCTGCTGAGCCATGTTACAAAGGCCGACATTAAATGTCCTGAAGTAGAAAGGAGGCATAAGGAATGCAAAAAATCATCTTCAGGGCAATTTTCTTTCAACAGGGATAAATTATCTCTTGAATTTCTCAAAGTTGTATTTATCTTTGCTTCAGTATAACAGCTGCTGTACGTTAATAAGCAATACGGGTTTTTTTCCTTCCACCTGCTTATCTGCAAGGATGTGGACCAAATAAATGATTTCCATTGCTTTCTGTCTTCTCTCAGCTGCACAGCTTTGTTCATCTCTCCTGCATTTTGTTTCCTCTCATTCTTCTTGATTTCCCCCTTGGTCAGCTTTTATTTCCCAACTCTGGTCAGTCTGTGACACCCGCACTTTCCAGCCCTGTTTTTGACATACATCCAAGCACTGACCTTTGTGAATTTTTTATGCTTGTTGGCAAAATGTTTTGATGCCTAAAACAATATCAGAAGTAGCTTTTTCTAATGCACATCACTCCTTGGCTTTGCCAAAATGTCTTCAGGTTTTGGGATCTCAAGGAGCCCTTCAATGCAGTAGCTGCTCCTCCAATTATTACTAAATGCCAACTTTATTCCCATTTTCAGTGTTTTTCTTCCAAGAAGCACTTTAGATCTTTATGCGTTAGACCTCCATTTACTTCCCCCATCATCTGTAGAATGATTTATTAGCTACAGATAAATAAGAATAAACTGACCTAAAAATGTAATAAAGTATAGCATTTTCACATATTCATCTTCCAAGAATGAATCAGATGTTTGCCAGATGCTTTTCACATAAAAAGCACTGCACAATCACCATTACCACCAATTTAAGCGTTTCACATAAAACTGCTGCATGAAGTCCAGACTAAGACCTAGTTCCTCGCTCATGTTTCCACAGGTTTATGTGCAGACTGAGAAAAAACAGCACTTTGCACCTTAACATGCAATCTTTGCCTGAACAAGAGTTTCTGTGTTGCAGAGCTGTGCTCCCTATTTATATCCTTAGCAGCACACGTATGCTCCAGTAGACTGGAGATAAGAGAGAAGCCATGCCACCAACTCCTTCACAGCTTGGGCTGCCTGCCAGAGGGAGTAAGTTGCACTTTCTTAATGGGGGTTGCATTATTTATCTTGTAGAATAACAAATGGTGTAAGAATTACTCTTTCTTTCTATAGTTCTATATAAATGTCAGTAGCTAAGTAAAATGTATTTTATTTTATATGTAGGTATTCATATATTTGTGGAGTGGAAGGAACCCCTGTGAGAAGCAAACCTTGCATAAATATTCACAGTGCCATAAAGCTAGCAGGTACAGGCAGGAAAAAAAACCAAATCTGGCCACCAGCCTGAGGAAACATTCCAAAAGAGCAAAGAAAATGTCAGTATTTTTTTAACTGTTTATTACTCTAAACTCATGTCACAACCAACTACTTGTGAAGAATGTTCTGATAATATAAACTTTGTTCTTTTTTGAAAGATTGTTCATGCAGATCAGAGTAGCACTGGTGCTCCAAATAATATCACCTGGAAAATTTTAGTACCTGCAATACTAGAAAGCAGTATGAAAAAACAAGACAAGTGTACTAAAACCCAGTGTGTTTAATATGTGGCAAACTTTTTGTGTATTTCAATACTGTGTATTGTGTATTTAAATATTTTGTAAATATTGTGCTTCATAATTATGAAAAATAATTGTTGATACACAGAAAATTTTCCCATGTATCATTTTTGACAGTGTTTCCATTTTTAGCAGAAAAATGCTGCCAAAAATTACTTAAAGAATATATGAAATCTTTAATACCAAAATAGTTTCCCAAAATCATGTCTGTAGAACTAAGACAAGATATTGTGGCCTCTGTATTATTTCATCTGTCTTTATTAAGTCAGAGATAAAAGTAATTAAAAAGGTCTTGCCTTCTTTACATCTTATTACAGCCTAACCAAAACCTGTAGATTAACCTCCTTACAACTCACTCCAGAAATTAAGTCAAACTATCCAACCCCTAAAATGTACACTGTCATCCAACAGTTGACAGAAATATCTTGGATTTCTTTGGAATCTTTATAGCTTATTTAGCAGAAATACATAAAGAAGAACAAGCATGCTTGGGAGCCCTGAGCACTCTCCCCTCTAATACAGGTTTACAAGTGCAGCCAAAAACTAGTTGCAGACAGCAGAGAAAAGCTAGAGGAGATAAGGCCTCATTTTTTTGAGTCTTTTGAATTTCTTCATGCTCATATAACAGCATATGATTTGGAGGGAAATACTGACAGAAAGCACAATTCAGAGCACTTGCTGAAATGCTCCTGGAAGTCTTTAGCCTTGCCATGTATGAAAGGTTGAAGGTGTTACTGCCATGAGAAATCTCTACTTCTGGCTTCTGTGAAGTTCTCTGGCCTTTAAATAGGTTTGACTGAGCCCAGGTTAAACAAAAGTAATTAATTAAATGAGGTATGAAGGACACTCCCTAATGCTGTATTGCTGTTTACACAGAACTTAACCAGAGAGCCTCCAGTAGTCACAAAATGTTTTTTCTCCCATCAAAATACCAGAAATTACAACAAAACGGACAATAGAACTTACTTTTGTCATCATCGTAAGATCCTCCAGAGCTATTGCTGTACCTTGACTCTAGTCGTGTATGTGCTCTGATTACATTACTGAACCTTCAAATACAAGAAAAATCTTTGTTAAAAACACAGGGGGACATAAACCATCTAGACTACACGTTTACTCTACAAAAAAGCATTTCCTTAAGCATGCGCTTTTGTACAGGAGCAGCAGCAATGTGAACGTGATGCTGTTTCTTTCCTCAAGAAAAGATTTCTGCTACCAGATTCTGAGAAGTTCTAACAGTGCACTCTGGTGTCACAAGCTTTTAAAATTTAGCAGAGGGAAAATTCTCACGCTGCAAACATGTGATTTTCTTGAAGCAAGAAACCGTGGTAAGGCTGAACAGAGAAATAAACTGTTCACAGCTGGGATTCTGTCACAGCCCATGTTCATGGGTAAAATTCTGACCACCTGCTGAAGTGGTAACTGACTGACTAGTCCAAATTCAAGCCTGCACAGGTCTCAAGCAGAGAAAGCTACAGCAGATCATCCTTCAGCAGGAAAATCCAGTAACTGCCAGAGCAGATCTAGCAGAGGAGTCAAGAGATGAGGGAGCCAGAACAAACTGTTCACAGCTGTCCTCAAATCTGCCACAGGTCCACCATAAACTGACTTTTGCTGGTTATCTCCTTTGGCTTCCTCCACCTCCTTGTGCTGTCTCTGTAATCTGGCCTGAACTGGAGTGAGAGGAGACATACAGGAGGTTCAGACAGCAGTGATGATGTAAAAACATCACTGTTCAGCCAAGCTAGGAAATTAATTACAATTAAGCATGGTAAAACAACTATATCAAACAAAACAAGAATGTAAGTTCTCTATGCAACATTCAATTGAATTTCTTACTAATGTGCACATGTATTACCACAGGGTATTTAATTATACATTGACATATTATGCTGTTTCCAAGAATATGTCTCATAACAGCACAATAAATTCATTGTGGAGATGACAAAAGGGCATCATGAGCCATCTTAATTCTGCCTTTTTCTGATTTCCACTATCTGATTATCCTATAGTTTTATAAATTCCCTTGATAATTGTGTACAAACTGAAAAAAAATCCACTGACATATTTATCTGGCATTAAAAAAGTTAAAAGAAGAATAAAGTTAAGGAAAAATTATGTAGAATTATTCAGAGATTAATTCTATCCTGTAAGAAACAAATGGAGGGTACACGTCATAAAAATTGTTTGAGAGCAGGGCATTTTACATCAGACTGTATCAACATACAAACATAATTATCTTCTGATTAGCTTTGTCTTTTTTACAAAATGCCCACATTTCAGAGAATAGTTTGTTTACAACCTATTCCCTTCTGTAAACATTATTTGTGTTAGCACATTAAGTCAGTATTATTGGACATTCTAAGACTGACATATAGGTTTCAAAGTGGAGGTGCACTTACAGCTTCTAGTGTCTTTGATAACATAAACATAAATGCCAGCAATAAATGCAGGCAAAATAATTTACTTTTTCTTTTTCTGAGGAATTTTTCAGCAGGAATCAGAATACCAATATCAGAACTTTGTAATCTTCCTTTCAATTTTATTGTGCAGTCTCTGGCTGATTTGTATGCAAAAAAACCTCTTTAGAGTCATGTTTAAAAAATACATGAAACAAGAAACCATCAAAACACAGTTAGATTTCAAGTAGAGTAATGTTGTCTCATAAAAGTTTATATAGTGTCTATATATATATAAAGTTTGTTCGTAAACTTTTATTTAATGAAGAATAAAAAATTAATCCAGAGGAAAGAAGGTATTATCTTCCTTTTAAGTACATTTCTATTAGAGGTGCTGAAAACCAATTTTGAGTCAAATCATCTTTACTATCAGTTTGAAACCTTACTTAGCACTAATATGAGTGCCATTTTTAAACTTGGATTTAAATTATCTGACAAACAACAAAATGCTACTCATACCTGCTACATGTAGAAGGGAAGGAAGTCAAAAAGTTCTGAAGTACAGAAAAGTTTGCTCACACAGTTCATAGCTGCCTCTGTACCTCTAAGCTGTGAACCTATAGGCAGTGGGTTGCAGTACTGTGATACTAGTACTGAAACTGCTGTCCAAAAAGTGGATTCGTTTCCTGGTGTATTATAATGAAGCCAGTTCAGTTAGGGAAGCCTGAACTTTTGTTTTCACTGCCTGACTGACTGAGTGTGGAGATATCTTGCTTAGATGTTCTTAGTATTACAAAACAGTTAGTTTACAGGTGTTCAAACAATTCGATTTGATCCTTTTCTTAGCAACCACCTAGCAACTACATGCAATTATTCTTAATTATGGAGCCATTGTAATACACAGCCATGATAGACATCAATACTTGAGACTATCAGGAACAACAGACTAACATAATACTAATACACTTACTAATTAATGCGATTAGAAGTCATTCAAAATTCTCTTACAAAAATAAGAGGGTTTCAGTGAAAGAAGAAATAGGCCTCTGTCTGTGCTCAAAGACCTGATAGCCTCTAAAGCTTAGCGTTTATTTATCATTTGTCAGCATGAACCATAAGTAGCAAAAGACTAAACTGAATATCTTATTTCTAAGCAAAATGGTTTACAAAGCTTTCCTCAGTAAGACATATTATCCAGACAAAGGAGGTGTCCTTGCAATCATGGATACAAATCTGCATACTAAATTTTACTCACGTTCATGTCAGAACACGTGATTAAACCTGTTTTTTTCATAAAGATTTTATTAGTCATTATTTGGTACACAGTTTTGAGAATGCATTTTTAAACAACAATCAGGAACTAGAATCATGTGAATACCTTTTATTTTTAAAACTTTCGCATATGCTCATTTTAAAATGGTCCTACTGGGATAACGTCACCTAGGATCAGTTGAGGATCAGAGTTCCTTACAAAACAATATGGAACAACATCTCACCCTTAGCCTAGGAAGACACACAGATATATTTTTTGAGAAAAAACCCACAAACCTTTCATCAGTCTCTTTTGCTATTCTGTTCTCCTCCACATCAGGAAAACTATCTTGGCCAGCTACAACAGTGTTACTGCTAGAGGTGGTTCCTGTATATGAGATGCCAATAAGAAAACCTGTTACAACTCAGCAGATGGTATTTGCAAAGCAATAAAAGCCTGTAACTTAGTTTTTATATTTTTTTTTCATCCTGAAGTATCTATGTATATGAATGGTTACCTCTACAAAACAGGACTTGCTTGCATGGCTGAATGATGTGAGGTTTACATGCTTTGATGGGTAGATTAACATAATGATGCTCTTCCACACCTTAAACAAATCTCATTCTCAGGTGACATAACTTAGTGTTTTTCAAGAATTTGGCAAAACACTGACAAGGTTAAATTTGGAGTTGAGCATCTCTTAAGTATCTTTGACTACTGCAGCTTAGAAATAGCATTAGGCCTTTGGAAACAGAATTGCCACCGAGTTGAGGCTCTTGGTTTTCAGGAACCTCTGCTGATTTCTTGTGTCTCCTGTGATCATCTGATCATCACCTGATATGACTTCATGTTCAGAGAAACTAGTGGTAAAGAACCACTTCATATAATCTATCAACAGCACCAAACATTGGTAAGATCATATTAAAATAGTTAAGAGACTTAAGCAGATGTTTACAAAGCATATAGAACATCAGGAATCACAAAGAACTGTAATTTAGATGTGCAACCAGGCACTGAAACTTGCACTTTATATATACACAGACCTGAATGGGTGCAAAAGAAAGAGATTGTATTTTCAAAGAGATGAAGTCTCCAAAGAGCAGGAGAGCATAACTGAAAAGTATATTTAGGTCATACCAGAAGCTGCAGCTGAGGCTTTGTTACTGGCAGCAAAACGGTAAAATGGAGGATTATCGCAGTGTTGGACTATTGGGTTCACTGGGTCGGTTTGCTGCAGCTCAAAAAGAAGCTCTTCCATTGTCTGAATAGTGTTATTGCGACATAGATATATTGCAACCTTTTTTATCTAGAGAAGAAAATAACAGTTATTAAACTCTGTCCAAAGTGAATTTCCAAAGAAGACCATACATGTTGCACTGCACTACTGAAAAGATCCAAAACGCAAATCCTACTCCTGGACAGACACCACATCCACACAACTGGGTTCATCTTGTTCATACAGAAATAAAACTGCTCACCTAGATATGAAGACCATTTTCCCAACAGAATGAATCTCTTATCTAATCATCTTAAAGTTTTTGCTTAATCACCCACAAATACACTGTTTAGTTATGTAACGACATAACATACACATATACAAACCTCACCTAAATTTGTACCTATCATTTTAGGATATCAGCATTAAGTCTGAATAACACCCAGGGATTTATAGTTTGAATATGTGATTTCCATTGAAGATGAATCTTACTTTCCTGAAACATCCTATCTAGAAAGCTGTACCCACTCCAAACTTCATGCCTGTATTTCCAGAAACAGTTGATGTGAAGGAGGTAGCTGTGGTCACAAAGAATAAGCCAGGCTCTGAGTAAGTACTTCTATCAGACAAGTCTTGTGTATACAGACTGCATCCATCCTGACTTGAAAAATCTGTGAGTATAATGCCCAGAAACTCTGGGAATTTCTACAAAATCTTTAGTAAGACCTCAAAGCTTACTGTATGCATCACGGCAATGAGGACTGTTGAGATACTGAGATCTAATTAGACTGAATCCTTGAAGAAGAAAAACTCTGGTGGCTATTAAAAGCAGAGACTCTGGCTCAAAAACATTTGATTCAGAAAATGCTGGGGCTGGGAGAATTTACAGGGAAGCATTCCTCTGTAATTGCCTTCTTGTTTTTAAAGATGTCCCTAAACAGATGCTTGCAGTGGAACTAATACACTGAACTGTTGGTCTCACCAAGTTTTACTGTACTTATACTCTTAAATACTTCTATTAAAATAACTTCCTGATTGCTTCTCTTTCTTTCCTTCTTTTTCTTCTCCTTTTCTTTTGCTTGAAGTAGAGATAAAGCACAAATTCAAAGTCTATTTTACTCTATTCTGCAAAAAAATTTCCCGGGGACTTCCCAGATACAAATCCACCTCCATTCAAAGGCTCAGTTTTAGCTGGGATCACTAAAGCTTCAGCTTCTTTCACCCCAGAAGGGGTCATGTTCCCTACAGAAAGTCTTTGCCAAGGGGGTTTCTGAACTGTAAATATTCTAAAAAGTCTTTCAGTACATATATAAAAGAAAGGGCAGCTCAGCAATTTGCACTGGAGCACTGAGGAAAAAAGTGCTTAAAGGAAACTTAAGAGACAAAACAATGAATTTAGCTGATTGAGAAGAAAATTTAGAAAATGTCAGTCAGTTGTGCTTCTGGCTTGGACACACACAGTCAGAACAGATGGCTGAAGGCATGAAGCAGCTGGTGACTGCCTTGGGGCACAGAGGGCTCCAAAAGGAGATGGTTAAACTGGCAATCTTGCAACTGAGGGGTCTTTTGAGCCCAGGTGAGCTGGAACAGTGCTGATAAACTGTTCAAATTACCTTTGTTCGATGATGTGTTTGTATTATCTGCATGATAATAGAGGACACATGTTTATGGTATCAGCAGTCTTGTGTAGTTAGGAGTTAGCAGTGTAGTTAGGAGCTAGGCACGATTTCTTATCTGTAAACCCCAGGGCATTTTCAGAACACTGAGCAGATGTAGGTGATAAGTCCACGTATTTTCCTACTTGAGACAGAGCTGTCAGTTAAGGGGTGACTCATAAGCACAGCCAGACTTCCTACAGAAGTTGAAAACTTATTCAGATTTTGCAAAATCCAAGAATCAGGCTTTTAACTCAACATCACAAAACACAGACTAACAGGGTGTCAGAAAACACAGGAGCCTTGTCAGCTGCCACCACCAATGAAGAACTGATTGTCTTGCCAACAGCCACTGGAAGCCTGCGAAGGAAATCAGAAAATTCCCACAGGCAAAATAGGAGATGCTGAGCAGATGAAGCTGGAGGTGCCAAACCACACTGTTTTCTTGGTGGAGTAAGAGGACTGTGTTGTCCTGGAGGAGAGGACCAGACTGTGAGAGCCTTCACAGTCTGGTCCTCTCCTTCAAGGCAAGCGAGTTTGAAAATGATTTCAAGAAAGAGGTGCTATGGATAGGGAAGGGGTTTGAGGTAGGTTGCTTAAAGCCGTGGGATGGCAAGAGCTTGGAAAAAGGATATATTGAAGTCTCTGGATTGGCAAGTATCTGGATGGGGGAATGAGGTATATGAGGGGCTCCTGGGAAAGAGGCATCAGGGTTATCAGGCATTTCCAATCAGGCTAGAGGTTCAGGTGTTAGCCAAACACTCAGCACAGGACTACTCCTTCCTCTTAGAAAACTGCCCCATTCCTTTTGTAATCTGTCAGAAATACAGCAGCCTTCATCTCTTGCGATTTCCACTTGTTCTCTGCCTACATGGTTCCACCTGATGGAGGCCACCTTTGGGCCTGATCTCAAGTGTGTCAGATTGTAGGATCAATAAGGTTGGAAAGAACCTGAGAGGTTGCTCATCAAACTTCCTGCTCAAAGCATGGTCAACACTGAATGGACAGCCCCTGTCACAATTCATGGAAAGATCTTCATTACCCTCATTATTTGAGAACAACCCCTTCTAGAAAACCTGAGTTTGTTCTTATAGCAGCTCCACTTTCAAATCTCTCCTCTTTTGATTAGCCAGGCAAAAGTGACTTTGCATATATATGCACTGATTTTGGTAAACCCTACAAATAAATGGGTGCCTGTAGTACAGCAACTCCTTGAAAATTTTTACAGTCTTCTATATTTCCTTTATTCTTTAAGAAAAGTATTATTTTAGCAGTTGTAAATGAAGTAAGTTTACGAGGGATTATTTTTGTATACCTTTAATCGCATTAATAATAATTTCAACTTTTACATAGAAGTCAATAGGAAGAGACTAACTAATAAATCAGCATATTGTGATTGTGCTGGAAAATTTACTAAATTTAGATTCTGTTTCATCCAGCAACTGAGCAACAAGGAACATGGGAATGGGACTACTTCATTTTTCTCAGACAGCCCTGATTTTATTTTAGCTTGAATAATAACAATATCCTGCTCATTTTGACTTGCACATTGCAGGAACAGTTACATTATCCATGACAGCCATGCAAAGGCAAAAAATGATATAGTAAGGAGCTTGTAAAGGTTAGCTCTCATGTTGTGTCTCTTGAGATGCCCTACAGAAAGCCTTAGTCTGCTAAAGGAGAAGAGAATGTAGCACTTTCTTAAAAATACATGCTTTTCTGAAGGAACACCTCAATCTTTTCATCAAACTAGTAAGATCATAGATTGTTATGTCTCCCATTCATGATTTAACATCCATTGTTTAAAGGACTTTCAAAATGTAACTAATAGCTTTGTAAACTAACTGGTTACTGAAAAAAATTGTAAGCATTTAATATTTTCACTTCTTTTAATTTTTCATGCAAGTTATTTAATCCCTGAAGAGTTATTCTATCTTTTAAATACAATTTTAAATATATAAAATTTGCATATTTTTAAGTAATGCTGACATGAAAAACTATTTCTATTTTATTTTTCTCATTCATTCTGGCAATTTATGGCCAGTTCCTGTTACTGGTGCCTTACACAGACATGCAAAGTTGCTCTTTGCTTGAGAGGAGCATCCCTGTTACTTGAAACGAGATCTGTGTCCACTGCTGGGGACAGATTCCCACTAGTCAGTTCCTTTCCTGAATTTCAGTCTCTTGTCTCATTTATTCCTACAATTTTATTTCATACAGTGTTCTAGGGAATATGTTGGTGCTTCTTATTTTTGAAACAGAAATTAATTTGCTACCAGTAATAGCTGTTTTCTTCACTAAACCTTATGCAATGGATAGTAAAGAAAATAATGTACACTTACATAAGGTAAGAGGATGGTATCACTACTAACACCACACAGGCTAATGAGGAACTGCAGTGTTATCCTAAGGTTGTTACTCCATTTTTCATTGTTGGCCAAAGCATTCCAGACATTTTCCATCTCTGGTCCAGGAATTTCATCTCCATACTGCAAAAGATCACAGGCATATATTTCTTGAAATATGCAGACATCCAAACTATGGCATGTTCTTTTAGAGTATTTTCTCATGTAAAGCCAACAGTAAAATGCTGTAAAAAGTGACAAAATTGTATTTTCAAGAGCTATCTGACAGACTATTCTCCTAGGAAAGGAGTGGCAACGTCCAGGTCATGCTATGCCACTGAAAATTATTTAGTACCTATTAGATACATCTACACTGCCACTGGCATCTCTTGTCATCTTCTGTCATCTCCACTGGCACTTGTAGGTACCAGTCAGTTCCTTTAGCACACATACAGCCTGTGCTGTATGTGTGCTAAAGTTTTCTTCTGGTATGGTTTTCTTCAAACCATGGTTTGAAGAAAACATTTATTCACTTAGGAACAAAATCTTTGCATGATTTTGGAAGTGATTTGCTCCAAGGAGTGCTGCTGATAGGCAGCAAAGGGTGAGACTGCATCACATCTGTTTTAAACTCACAAAATTCCTCTAAAAATATCGTAGAGACTCTGTACCATCAGACAATTCATGAGCCAGCATATGCCCTGGATATGGAACAAGTACCAAAAACTTCCATTTTGATGGGCTGAAGCACAGCTCCCACATTGCTTCAGACATGTTCATATGACAAAATGCACACGAAATAATAATTATGCTTTACTTCTCGAGCCTCAACAGGGACAACATCCATATCAACTGCCATGTAGCACAGATACAAACATTGTGCTTGAGAGAGAACTAATCCTGAGCAGTACAGGAAATGTGAACAACTCTCTCCCATATGACAGAGGTACCAGGCATCGCTTCCTGGGGTTTATGCTTTTAGCAGTTCAGACACAGGGACTGAATCTGGCAAAAGCAGTGCCAGAGCAGGCACAGCACACTAGTAGATCAGTCTGCAACTCAGTAAACAGAAGTAAAGATGGAGTCCAGACACCTTCTCCACCAGCTGCTTAGACATTTTATGTGACAAAGTAATTGGAAAAATGGAATCCCTGGCCTTTTTATCAGGACCTGGGATGTAAAATACCTTTCCTCTTACAAAAGAATGGTTTAATTAGCATCTTAGAAATGTATACACAATGTTTCTTTTTCTCTCAAAGAATATTTAATTGTTTCCTAGAAAATACAAGACCTTCAGTAGGACAAATTTCAGGTGGTCCTTCTCAACCCCAAATCAATTTTCAGCTGCTGCTTTGGACGTTAACCTGGGAGGTGATACAGGAGGGAACTGAACTTAGTTCATCTATAACTAATCCTTAATGCTCTCAATATTAAGGTTTTTGTTCTGGGGTTTTTTTGTTTGTTTGTTTTTTCTTTAAGGGTAAAGCATTTTTCTTTGTTCATGTTTTGAAAAAAGAATAGTTTTAGCATTGTCCTTGAAACAAAAAGTGAAGGAACTTAAAAAAAAAGGTTGTGTCTGATTGGTACAGACTGTTCCAACGCAAAAATTCTGCAAACAGAAGGAAGAAATCTAAGCATCTTTTGCTTAAGAAATGTAAGTTTGAGTATTTCAAAGATTGTTTTAAAGTCTTTTTTCTTTGTTGGCTTCTTTTACCTTGGCTGTCATATACATGAGATTATTGAGAACTAGTGAGGTGGCCTCAGGAGAGCCCCAGCCATTGCCTTTTAGTCCACTTGTGACTGTAATTTCCCCATCCTTGTCCTTCAATTCATCTTCTGGAGTGGTAGGACTTGAACCAGGGAGGAGCAGTCTGTTGTCTACAAGTTCAATATTATGAAGCCACGGTAGCAGATAGGTAAGCATGATCTGTCTTCCATTTGGATGTGTTGTTGGAAATCTCTGGCTTACTTCTAAAATAATAGAAGTTGAAAATAGCAACATTTTAGCTTATGAAGAAAACCTTGAATACACTAAATCAGATTTCTGACATCTTTTAACCGCCTGATATTTCCTACCTTGCAAACCACAAGCATACAACAGCACTTCCTGAAGTGAAATATTAATTTAATGGTCAATAATAGCAGGCAATTGGTCAGATCTTCTTTTTCTAAAATAACCAACATAGTCTGGGCTGAGAAACAGAAAAATTTCCCCTTGTTACTGTACCATAGTATGTATTAAGTGAAATGGATGTCAATACAAAAGAAAAAGGATAGTTCACTTACTGGCTGTTATTGTATATTTTCAAGAGCTTTTGGAGAATTACAATAAACATGCAAAAGTGTTCTGCAGAATTATGAGTGTCCCATTAACACCCGTATTTCTAAGCTATAGTTTAAATCTTAAGGCACTTGTCACACTGAGTTCACAAAACCACCTTCATATATTATAGCTTTTATTTCCTGTAAGGAGGCCTATAAAATCCAGTCAGCTGTCAGTCCAGGAATGCTGTATACAGAACTTTATATGTTTTACAAAAAAGAACTGGCACTGTAGGGGAAAGGGATTTGGAAAATCTGGGAAAAGAAATACAGTGAGAGGCATCCTGCCAAGGTGAAACACATTAGCTCTCTTTACCAGAATTCTCCTGTAAAATCAATACAGTTAACGTTTCTTTTTTTTTAACTCACTGCCTGATTTGTAAAAATCTTCAATACTTACCATAGTCTCTCTCCTTATGATTCTACATATATTGAAAGGGACTCAGATTTGGACTGTGTATCATGCTGCTACAGTAACATAAATAGATGGTAACAGTAATAATGAGCAACACTTGCTTTTTTTTTCTTAAGATAAATGACCCGTTTCCCCATACCAGTTATTTATAAGTCATGGTATCTTGGGCACTATGAAATGCATGATATATTTTTCCTTTACCCTTCCCCCTGCCCCTACAGACTGAGTAAAAACAACAGAACAGGTTTTTAAGAGCCAGTAAGAATTCCCATGATGACAGACATTGCATTTTTGTTATTTAAAATCTAGAGAAACACATTAAATAGATTGAAACCGACAGATATGGCTCAAAATGTAACTGTTCCCAGGAATGGCCTCAGAGGGTGCGTATTCTGAATGGCATTCCTGCAGGTCTGATTCTTTAACATTTTTTCTCAGTAACCCTGACAAAACATATTCTGATATAATTAGGATGATACTAATAGCTTGCAGATGTGGCACATAACAGAAGATAAAGATCAACCATTCAGTGTGATTTGAATCATCTGTAAAAGTGAACACAGGCAAGCAATCTTCCCAAAGTCACATTTATATAAAATGTAGAATTCTATCCTTGTAAGTAACATTTATATGTGTATGAATAAGGAGAATCTCTATGCCTAACATGAGAACCCATTACAGTTTAGTTTGCCAATGTCACTTTAACTTATCCAGAGCCCTTGTAATTTCAGTTACCCTCAGATGACATAAGTGGCACAGAATCCCCAACCAATGTTTTTAAATAGCTATTCTGTACTTTGTCTAAGTACCTTCAGGAAATATATATTGCATTCCTAAATCTGATTTGACCAGAACCAGAATAAAACCAGGTCAAGCTAAATTTATAAAGAGAATTGTTCTTTTCTGGTGGAAATGTCTTAGCACACTACCATTTGTATATAAATAAATTAGATAGCAAGTCAAATAGATACAGGTACCTGAAAAAAGTGGAAGGGTAAGTTCAGGATACATCCTTGCTAGTTCATATGAAAGAAGGGCAAGTGAGACGCTATAAAGAGGTGGCAATGGACCATGTGTACCATACAAGATGCTGCCTGGTCTTTGCTCAGCTACCTTTTTTGAATAAACAAAAAGCTTTGACTCAAGGATCTATGAAAGAGAAAAAATAATGTAATGAGACGATAAAAATTCATTAATTGAGGAAATGTCAGCATTTCAAGTTTAGATATCAGAGAATGATCTATATGCTTTGGAGTACACTCTCCAAATCTGAGAGACACCAAAACTAATAATTTCCATTATTTTTTTATGCGAATATTACCAGATGTATTTACAGCCAAGACAAAAGTAACCTCTTGTTTTTAAAACAAAACTAAAAAGCAAATATACTGTACTTTACACATTCACAACCCCCCACGACGGTAAGAGGACACATGCATTACGTTGTTTTTTAAAAAGTAGCTGATACGTGCCTGCATAAGTTGCATGGAAATTTCATAAATCTCTCTGTTGGTGTCAGATGCCTTGAACAGCACTAAGTTTAAAAGCGTCACTATATCAAACGGATAGTTCCTAGAAGAATAAACAGTACATATTTTGTGAATGTTGGTGAGGAATGCAGATTATATTCACTCTGATTTACTCTGTAGTATGGTATAAAGAGAATGTCATTCCTTCTTTTCTCTGTTCTAACACCAGAATATGGGAAAGGGAGCTTGTATGAATACATGCTGCTTGATCAAAGGGCCATCTGGTGAATAGGAAGAAAGAAGGGATTATTTATAATTACCTTAGACTAATGCTCAGGAATGCACTCAGTTACCCATGGTGATAAATGTAATATCTATGTCTATAACTGTCAATTCATTTTCATTTATAACATAAACTGTTTATAGAATAGGCCAACACCCCTGAGAGAAATGGGTAGCATGAAAATTTCCAGGGATAAAGTACTTCTTAAGCCAAGATGCAAGTAAATCAGTCCCTTTAGAGAAAAGATGTTATCTCTGACACGAATATTCCCAGAAATTGAACATTCTACATCTCTATGCAAAAGAGTAAACACAGGGAATTGCTTCAAAAAGTCTATAAAGTCAACTTTAATCTTAAGTCTAAACATATTAAAGAGATACCTTAATGAGATTTTGCTACAAAAGCAATTGTCGTGTCACATTTGGATTTAAAAAAAAAAAAAAATTTTCTGCTTTTTTCATGATCCAGCTGATTCAATTCTGATGTGAACCATCAATTTCTCCTGTTACATGTGAGCTACTGTGCTCCTGGATTGCTAAAGAAAGCCTACTTGGATGTTTAATGTTAAAAATATGGCAAATACATCTGTGGCATGGGACATTCTTGGTAATTCCAAATACTAGCTGCAATGCACCCTCCACGCCTGCCTGTTTGCCCTTCCACGAAATTAAAACAATTAAAAAGAAGTATAGGGAATTGGCTTCTCTGCAGAAAGACAGATGTCAACAATGACATCCCTGCTTATTTTACAGTGGTCTCTCTATATACATTTTGTGAAATTATTTTTCTATCAAAATGAAATTATTTTTTAGACTGGCTTTAAATTTATCTCTATCTTCTGCCTTTTGTCTTCAAAAGTTAAACTGAAAATGAAAAATTTTCTGAAGATTTACTACAAAAGCAATACTTGTGTTTGTGTCTTCCTGTAGCTTGTGCTTGCTTAGCATTAGGAGCAAAGATGATAGCCATCCACAGAAAAGGAACAGGTAACCAAATCAAATGAAAGCCAGTCAGGAGAAGAACAGAATAATTACGTTCAAGCTAGTAACATTTAGAACATTTTTTCTTTTCTACAGTGAATGAAGAACCATGCCAAATCCTTTGAAACTACAAATATGACCTATGTTCAACTTGGAAGTGTTGTGATTATTTTGTACCTTTCTGAACAAAATAGCATAAAACCATACATATAGTAAGATAATCTTCTGTGAGGCATGTGACTTTGTTTTTAGAATTGCAAAAATAAACTATACAGTCCTTAAGAACTGTTTGAGACTATATAACGCTACTGTGATTAACATACAACACAAGCTCTACGAGCACTTTTCTTTAAATTTGAAAGTGTAGATTTATAGATTAATACCTGCTTCCACACACAGTTGCAATGGCTTTGAAACATCCAGAGGCAAGCTGGTATGATCCAGTATAGCACCGATCTATAGCCCAGTTGAAGAGATTGATTTGATCAGGATTCAGTTCTAGCAACAGGACTACAACTTCACAGCCAAGTTGATGAACCTGAGTAGATAAATACATGTCAAAACATGATTGGTGAGATCAAGTATGTTCATTCTTTACAATTCTTAGAGTGATATAGGCAAAACAAGGTAAAAACATAGTATTTGGAATAAGCAAAAAGAAACTGGAAAAACTATAATAAATTTATTTTAGGGATAGCAGAGTTGAAACGTGCCTTAGTTTTCAATACTCCTCACTTGCAAGAAAATTGTAGGTATGAAGACTACATAAATTAAATTCTTTTTCAAAGCAGGTTTCCAAAATTAAGCATGGAAAAAAGCCGAATCTTTAAAAAAATCTAAGACACTTGTTCTTTGACAACTGCCACTTGTGTTGGTTATCTGACTTGTTAAATGTTTACTTCCTCTTTTGTGTGAATTTCATTAAATGACACCTTGGATTTTTATCTTTCTTTTGACCAATTCAGAAGCAAGACAGACAAAGAAAAATACTTTTTGCAAGTCTGGGAGAATGAAAACATGTATGTTTAATTTGCTATGTTAGGCATCCCAAAAACTCTCCCTACAGGCTTTGTATCACTTAGTCCTGGTACCATCCCTGCTACAAACACATAATTGATAGGGCTTGGACTGTGCCTTTGTGATTACTTCAGTAGAGGGTAGTACTGGAACAACAAACACTAATGCCTATTAATATTCTGTCATCAGGAGCAGGCAACTAATTGTAAAGACTGCAAATGATATTTAACGTTAATGAACCAATGACATGTCATGAAGGACAATGACAGTCCTTCATGACAATGATTAATCATGAATTATAGTCACTAACTTAGGAGAAACAAATTGTGGTGATGCAATATTTGGTAATGAAAAGACATGAGGAAAAGATCTCTTTTCCTTTCTCCTGTTCTGTGTGTTTCCTCCCCACACCCATAAGAATTCCAAATACACAGCTCACACATATCTTCACAGCTCCATTCCTACAAATGTTCCAAAATCCTATCTAATTCCAGAAGGACCTTCTCTGCAGCTTTCCCTTCTTTCTTCTAATTTGTCCAACCTTTTTTTCCATAATCAATTATAATTTCTACCATAGGTATCCTCTAACTGTTTCACAAGCCTTTAAGCTTTGATGTCTACAATTTTTTAGCAATCACAGTTATCTGTGCTGGTATGAGACTCCTAGAGAAAACAACAAGATACCCCAAAGAGAAAGATCATTGTTCTCCCTCTCTACTTAATGTGAATCACCAACCTAATCCTCCTCTATCAAAGAGATAGTTCAATCAGCTTTAAATACAGAAATATAACTAGCTAATTATCAAGTCAACAGAGAAACCAATCTTCATGGAAGTGAAGAGAAAATTGTAAGAAAAATCTTTGTCTATGTGTTCTTTAAAAAAATAATAAAATAATTTCTTGCCTCTCCTGAATCATGTGTACCCTCGCCTTCTTTGAAAGATCTACCTACTCACTTTCACTCAGATTTCTTTCACCAGCATCTACCTTATAAAACAGGAAAGGATTTTACATTCTCGTTCTACAGAAACTTGAAGCAGGTGGGTGGAAGTACTCCAGATAGAAATACAAATATTTTTTGAGTTTGTGCCATTTTAATCCTTTTCTTCTTAGTAGATGAAAAGCATAAATTTCTGTTGCAAGCAACACTGAGCCACAAGGCAATTAAAAAAATCTTATTATTATAAACCTATATTATATTCTTGTAAATAATACCTCTTTCACTGTTTAAATGCTTTTAAATTAATTGCACTTTTGTATTAGACCTTTGAATAAAGCTAGTGTATCCTGGCCAAAATAGAACATATACAGCCATAGATCTCCTAGTCACAAACACATTCACCCAGTACAGAGATTAAAATTATTCAGCAGTGATGTGTTTCGGTGAGTACTTACACGTATATCTTGACAAGCCAGAATGTTATCAAGCCATTTATAAAGATACCCATCAGGGGAAAGGCCAACATTATCAAATACAGGTCCACAGCAGAGCACAGCTGACATGGCCTAAAATCACAAGAAACTTCAGTTACCCAAGGAAGTAACATGAACGAACTTTCCAGAATTATTTTAACCCCAGGCCCAAGCTAACAGGACTGCTACTTGGTTTTATTTTTGAGGGGACTGTGGTGAAAATGGGAACAGTTGATTTTGCTAGAATTCAGTAACTAGGTTGCTATTGGTCTAACTGGATTTCAAGATAATGCTGAGTTTAAGCATTTTGGTAGGAATATTACAGCCCCGTTTCCCTATTATTTGGGATATATTTTGTCATTTTACCCAATCTCTAGAAATCAAACTACAAAAATAAAAGACACAGATTTTTTTTAATAGCATCTATCAGCAAGGATAAATTTGTATACCAAGTGATGCAGTTTATCTAAGTGCATAAGCTATTATTTTCCCAGCTTATGTATGTGGTTGAGCTTCAACTGGTTTCGCTTCAAAAGTATTATTTATTATTAGGCATGCATCTAGGCAAGTGTGGGAGACAGGCCTGAGATACGCTGGTGATACTAACTTGGTACTACATTTAATTTCAGAGGCTAATATCCTCTCACTGAATCTGATAAGCCGGTAATGAACAGCTATATAAAATTTTAATATCCATTCTGGTTTTGAAAAGAATTGGTCTTGAAAAGCGCCTACATTAAAAAAAGCGTAACTTCAGTGGCTCATACTGTGTTCTGTGATAGTGCTGTACATACACATATTAGTTTACAAGTTTGCATCAAGTTTGATAATTCAAATTTCTGCAAAATGAAAGGAAGTAAACCCCACAACTACTTGTATTTTGACTGGAAAACTGGCATTACTGATTTTGACAGTGAAACTTTAATACCTTTAATGCACAGTATTGGTATCTTGTAATCTGATGATTTCTATCGCTGTAACGGTCCAGTGGTGTGAACATAATACTGAAAGGTCCTGCCCACTGGCTGAATAAGATGAACAGGTGATGCCTCAAGCTCTGCTGAGGGAAGAGAAATCTCCTGTGGTGAACTAAGTGAGCAGAAATAGAAAGAATTGTAATTTATTAATGTTAATTACATATTCATGTAGTGAGAGATAATAACATGAATTTAAAATTTCTACAAACAGGGAGTTTTTCTTAAGTGCTCAGTACACACTTACTCCAAAGTACTTACTAAGCTCCTTAAAAAATATAATGTAGTGAATAAGATGAATCTTATTTCTAAGAACCTTCAGTTCTAAATTAATGTACATTTAATGTACATTTCCTGCTTGGGCAGGGGGGTTGGACTAGATGATCTCGCGAGGTCCCTTCTAACTCCTAACATTCAGTGATTTATACAAACACATATGTGTATAAATACAACATGTACATGTACTGACTTTAGAAACAGGATGAAAGAAACTGATTACAGAATCTTTCCACTGCTTTTTAAAATTGATCTAATGGTAAAAATTTGCTTGTTTTTTTCCAATTCTTTAAATGCCAACCCAAACATTCCTGTATCTTATTCTAATACAGTCATATGTAGGGACAAAAAGAAAAGAAACTAATTCTCTGCTTGATTATGACAAAGATGTGATATATTTTCTGAACTACTAAATTACCTGAGAAAATGAAAAATATCTATGAATTCTTAACCACGTGGAGAGAAAACTGATAAATCTTTCAAACAACAGTTTTAATTCCCCAAAGCAAAACATGATGGTGGAGTCAGTACCATGTTGATTAAAGAGACTGGTGAACTGATAACAGCCAATTACTTTTCATTTATAAACTGTGCAGGAAGCAAACAGTCCAACTAGACAATACTAATGCAAATCAATATAAACAGTGGCTAAAGATGATAAATATTGAGAAAATAAACATTAGTATGCTAGGAGTAAAAGTTACGTCTTTGTTAGTTATTGATATATTAAAGCTGTCTTGTTAGCAGCAAATGCATATCTTTATAGAATTACATGCTGAATTATTGAGGTGCAGCAGCTGTTCCAGCCTTCTCTCAAAACATACAATATGGCTATTTCATTGTGGAAAATTCATACAACACACAGCCCTTTGTCATGTGCATCAAATAACATGAGAATACATGCAAAGAGGAAGGCTTTTGCAAGTAAGGCTTAGCAAAGTAACTACTAAACAAATCCCGTGTTGTTCATGAGCAACATTCAGAGAAGGAATAGAGAAAAGAAATTCAGTGTTTTGTCTGGTAACAGGAAAGAACTTGACACTGCACAGTTCAAAGGGAATTTTTTTCTGTCTTTAATGAGAACAGCAGGGATGCCAATTTTTCCTTAGCTTGCTCAATGATGATATACTTTTTATGTATCTTTCCACTGCTTTGAAAAACTTTGCGTGCTGGGAACTTACATGAAAACATCTAATCATTATTTATTCCCTTACTGTACTCTTTTGAACGTCTTCTTATTTGTTCCTACCAGTGCTGTTAAATCCTGTCATAAATAACATAGACGAGTAATATCCAGACCTTATCTTCCAGTCACTACATGGACTTTAAACAGGACTTTATTTTCTGCTAGTGGAATTACATTACAGTGATCTCACAGTACATAAAAAACCTGAAATTAATTGGAAAAATCTTTGCTATATGACCACAGTCGGGTAAGAGAGGACAGAGACTCAACACCTCAGGCAGGTTTTTCACTACATTTAATATTGTACATTTTCTGCACCTATCTGTACTTCTAAAGGCCTGTCTGAGTTTATGAAGAATCTGGCAATAAACTCAAAGGGAAGTAAATAGGCCTTGTGTCAAAGAAATCTGGAGCTCTCATGGGTTACAGACAATTTCCTTTCTGGGTTTTAAAAGCTGATTCTTATATTTGAATACTGCAAGCTTCAGTAAGCTTTACTGCTTTTTTATTTGACTCTTTAAAGACTTTTGAACACATTTTTGCCCACATAACCCTTTATATACATTGTACGACAATTCACATGTGGTGAAAAAAGCACAGAAAACAAGACATAAAAAACCATTACTGTTCTAATACATATATTAAATGCAATTTCATAGTATGTTGAGATAATTCAGCACCATACCTGGAACACATTGAATTAAGTTGGCAATCATCGCACTGAAATGCGCTCTCATATCCTTAAGGATTTCAACTTCTTTATCATTTTCAGCCTCCAGAAGCATGCGAGTCAGATCAACATACTCTAAGAACAAGGCTCCAAGGGCTAATGTATCTCTTTCTAAGGCTCCATTGGTACTAGTATAAAGGGAAGTTGTACATTAATAGAGTAACAGTGCAGTTATAGTTTTATGAAGAAACACATATAAATGTTTCCATAGCTGATAGATTGCGTGATTCTTCAAAGAACATACGGCGTTGTAAACACTAAAAGTTATTTCACTTAAAGATCAATTTTTTATGATAAGTGCTTGTCCTACCTGTCACTTATAACACCAGCATCTGCAAGAAGTTCAAAAATTCGCAATAACTGAAGTCTTAGTAGATCTCGGCGTTCTCGACGTTTCTTATTCTTGTAATTTAAAAAAAAACAAAACAAAACATGTTTTATATGCATAGGTGCATACATAAAAAAACAAGTAACTTCAGAATGTCAGCACAGGAGTGATGTTTAAAAATTCCAGTTCTTACTCATGAAGGACCTTTGATGGTCTTTGGGTATTTCAGTATAACACTGCTTATACGTTAACACAGAACTAAATATGATAAAATTTTTGTCTTAACTATTCTTGATCAAACTGTTAACATCTACCTTAGCCCTCACTGAAAATGTGGAAATGAAATAATGAGACACCAGATAAAAATGAATTAATATTCATGGTTCCTGTGCCAAAAAATATGCTACCTTCAGGTAGCAGGGATATTCATCTTAACACTACCTAGTTTGGGTGCTGGAAGCATTGTAAAGCACGGAACACATAACCAAACACCAGGAAAGCATTTTAGTGATTAGCCATTCCCGAACATGGTGATGCTGCACCTACACAATCACCCATACCCAGCTTAGCTCTCAGCAGACACCAGTCTAGCACGCTCCTGGATGTGTTGACTGCAGCAGTTGCACACCCACTTAACATACTCTTGCCATAGAACAGGCCAGGACTGTTGCTAACTGGTTCACTGTATCTTATTATCTCCTAGAAAGCTGTCCTTTCTGTCTTCTCTCTTGCTGTGAAATATGTGAATACAACAAGGCCTGTTCTTTGCTGAAGGGCTAAATTGACTCGTTTCTTTGTATCTGGCATCTCCACTAAGCAAAAAAATGTGAGAAGGTCAAAAAGCTGCAATAGCACTCAAAGAAATTTGCTGCCAGAACAAGAAGAGATCAGAGAAAGCTCAAATTTTCCTCTTCATAATATAAAAATGGCGATACAGAGTCAGATCAAAGGATTATCTCACCTAATACTCTGGCTTTGCCAGCAGCAGATGCTTGGGGAAAAGATATGATATTTTCCCTATATTCTGACCCAGAACTGGCAGTCTGCAGCATCCTAGCCAAAGGTTTTATTCAAGTCATTATGCTGTTTGATTTGTCCTATTTACAGCTCTCTTATTTTCCCTTTACTCCTTAAAGGTTCCAAGAAGAACATGTCGAGAAAAAAGCAGTTTTATTGTAGCACAGTATTTAACAGGCTCAGCTGCCTCCCACAGCAGTGTCAGAGGCCATCTGGCAAGCTCCATGCCAGTGCCCACATGGTGGATCTTGTGTAATGTCCATTTCAGTTTACCCCTGCAGTTCTTGGCTGTGCTGAAAATTCTCTTTCTAGTCATAGCATATGTCAGTTCAAGGACATTTTTTCTGATGTGTTGGATACCTGCCTGCTGACATGGAGGCCTGCCATGTTCTCTACAGAGACATGACCCACAGTCACTCCTGGGCTTACTGGTGGCGCTGCCTGCAGGGAGGTGGCCCTTTTTCATATCAGGAGCTATACAGGAATTAACATTGCAGTGTCCTCCTCTGAGATTTCCTCTACTAAAATTTCCATGCGCTGAATTTGCTCTTACAGCACAGTGTAAATCTCACTGCATTCTCATGATTCCTTTCCTGAGGGTAGACTGGATATGTACATCTCTACAGAAGGTCTTTCAAGTCTAAGTTGTCTTCAACGGTGCACAGGCAGAAACAGAGAGGCAAGTGGCTGCACTAATGTGTATTAATCCACTTCTGCCCAGTATCAAAACAAGTGACCTTCAAATCAAAGACTTTATAGGGATTGAAGGCACACAAGCGAACCGAGGTACAAAGCAATGCAGATGTGGTAGCAAATGTTTGCCAGACACAAAATTATTAAGAATTGTCCACATAAATCTTAACATGAATGAAGTGAATTATTTTTTGTTTATTTCTATATTTGGCATAGCTGAGAACCCTTGTCCATCTATTAATGATTTAATTTCTTTCCGACCACCATTCCCTGTGTGGCTTCTGCACCAATGACAATGACTTGGCAGATGGGGACAGCACACCAGGTCACCATGAGGATACCTTACTGAACCTGCTGTGGAGAACAGAGCAGTGAATGCTCAAGTCTGGGCAGAGGACAGTATGATTGCAGTAACACTGCTTTCTGCACATGACTGTGCAGACTTCTCAGCCAAGCTGCTTGGACACCACAATGACTGTGTCTACACTGGTAAAGAGATAGAGGGACTGTTTGTGACCTCAATGTCAAGTGGGATACACTGCCTCGCATTCACATTGCTCCAGAAGACCTCAAAAGGCTGCTTATGTCCATGTTGTGAAACCCTAATCTGGCCCAAGGCTTTATCACTCTGTATTTTCTTATCACAGACTGCTTGCTCTCACCTGAGGGGTGTTCTGCAGCCACAGTAGTGGTTTTGTAACATGTCCCTCAGGCAGCTGCAAACTGGAGGTTAGGGAGTGAGAGGAAGAATAGCAGCAGCAAAGCTGCTGGGCTAGTTTGGGGAAGGACAAGTTTGGTGGCTTGGTGTCTTCTAGGGCATATGCATCTTGGAAGAGATCTTTAAGATCATCAAGTCCAACTATAGCCTAATACTGCCTTGTCCACCCCTAGACCATGTCCTTCAGCACATCATCTATTTAACTTTTAAATACCTCCAGGGATTGTGAATCCATCACTTCCCTGGGCAGCCTGATCCAATGCCTAACAACTCTTAGTAAAGACATTTTTCCTGATGTCCAACCTAAATCTCCCTGGTGCAGTTTGTAACCATTTCCTCTCATCATAGAATCATAGCATTGTTAAGGTTGGAAGAGACCCTTAAGATCATCCAGTCCAACCATTAATCTACTGCCACCAAATCCACCACTAGACTATGTCCACAAGCACTGCATCCTATCGCTTGTTACCCGAGAGACCAACCCCCACCTCTCTACACCCTTCTTGCAGGCAGTTGTAGAGAGCAATAAAATCTCCCCTTGGCCTCCTTTTCTCAAGACTAAAAAGCCCCAGAGCTCCCTCAGTCACTCCTCGTAGGACTTGTTTCTGGGTTGGAGCTACCTCCAAAGCCATCTCAGATTTCTGCTTGGAACCATTTGGAACCATCCCAAATGTAGTGAGGGAGGGAAAACTGGGTAAATGGCAGGTGGTGTCCTGTACTCAAGCTCTCCCTGTGGCCTTCCTGTACAGTCAGCCAGATAGATGCTGTGACTGCTTAGTTTAAAAACAAAAACAACAGAAGTTTTTAGGAACAGTTTAGACAGCATCTGTCAGGAGTGACATGAGACCACTTCATTCTCCCTTGGACAGATCAGATTTGTTTGGATCCCATCTAGTGCTATTTTCTGTTGTAACAAAGGGCAGTATTATGATCAAGGTGAGAACAATGATAAATTTGCCACTTAACCTGATGTATTTAGAATAAACAGACAATTGAAACTGAAACAAATGACCCTGCCTACCCTGCAAACAAGAAGTGTTTCTCAATACTACCACAAAATGTGATTAGAACCCAGCTGTGTTACAAGGTATTTTTTCCAGGTATTGAAAGTGGATGCCCAATATACCCAAGTTCCCTGTGAGGAGGTTCCATAGCTGACTGGAATTTTTTCCCCAGAACAGACTTCCCTAATGCACGTTTCACATCAAGGATAGAGTTTAAATTAAACTAAGTTTTAATTGAATTATTTTAAGTTATGTTCTCGTACACAATCAATAAAATTCTTGTTGCCTCTAAAAGCTTAAATTGATATTTAGTACAAAATACATGATTTGTTTTTCTAGGAGACAGAATTACTACTTTTCAATTAATTTTGTAGTTTAAACAAACTAGTGCATTTAATTTCCTCAACTAACCTCTGGTCTTCTTTCTAGGGCTTCTTTCATTAGTGGGTGAAGTTCTTCTACCAATTCCCTAAATTAAAAAAAATACTTGTAAACAAAATCCAGTCTGCTCTGAAAAGCAGCAATATTTTAACAAATACATAAACACTAATGTCTACAGTGCAAACAAAAGTTTGAGTGTATTTAAATTACAACAAATGTAATGCATTTGAATCAGAGACAAATAATTGAGAATATAAGTGGGGAAGTACCTGAAAACAAGGGAATTTGTTCTTCCAAATCCTAATACAAGTGATTCTGTTATTTCTATGCTTTCAAGTCTCATCAAAGGCACTAGCTGCTTTAGTAAGACTCCAACAGATGGAGTTCCAATAGCCTAAAATATATTAAGATATCATTGACATTTAATTGTCAGGATTGTTAATAATAAGAAACACATTTTTTAACAAATAAAAAACCCAAAACATTTTACAAGAATCAATATGTACTTTAAAAACATAGTGAAATTATTTTACTATTATGGATTTTAATACACTGGACTAAAAGTAAGTGATATATCACAATCATCTTGATAAGGCCTAACAAGTAAATACACTTGAGAAATCTCCTGCTTTCATTCTGATTATATTATACTTTATTTTTTGTTTTATTAAAATATGTCAGTAATTTAATTTGTGGAGCTACTGCTCCCTTCAGCTTTCCACTTCTTGAAACTGTATTTCATATAATATTCCTTCATGTCCAACAGGCAGACAATGTTTATTTCGAAATCTGCTTAATAATGCTACAAATTGTCGAACTGGAGTGTTCCACAAGGAAAACAAGGGGATGAAAAACTAAACTTCACTTCAACACCTATGTCTAGAACTTCGGTATTTTGAATATTCATCGCGCATATGGTGAAAAAAAGAGTATTTTGAAAATGCCATGCCTTTTGCCAAATATTTATTGATACATCATGTCAATATAGATTAGACAGATGTTTGCATTTTTAGTTATGAACCTTAATCAGTTTGCGTATACATCAAAATATTCCCTGACTGAAATATTTTCCTCAGGATATGATTTTGCATGGAGTCTCCTGAATGAATAACATGCTCAAAACAGGATGCATCACCTTATTATCGTAGTTCACTGTTCCATCAGGAGTGGTAGCCATGATCTCTGGTGTTGAGGCACGCAAATGTCCTGGGCTCATAATACTGGGCTTTGCTACTCCAAAACAGAGAATAAGATAGTTTCTCCACAATGTAACATAGTTGTCCCCACTGCTTGCTGTACTTGTTTTCTTTGCATTAACAGGAATACTAGAATTTAGAAATAAGTAAAAACTATTAAAATCTTTTCCCAGTCTTAATTACACACTACCTTAAAATAAGAAGGAATAAAATATACTGTGTAGTCACCAGCAGCTATTCAACACGATGTGATAAACAGGAAAAAATCAATGTAATTCTTGTTTTTCTACCTTACAATTTGCAACTATGAAACTCAAAACTGAATATTTTGGTAGCACCATGCAGGACTTTCAGCCTGATAGTGAAACGTAAGACTAAAAAATCTTGAATTGGAATCATACAACCCATAAAATGAAAGCCAAATGCAAATTGGCACTTACTTAGGATCCACAAGAGGCATTATCAGCTGTAGCCTTGTGAAAGCATATGGCCAAGCATAGCTGAGAGCTGTAGGACAATGTTTTGGTAGATTCTCCTGTCTAAGGAAACTGAAGAGACAGAGAACCCATGGATCTTTAACAGACTGTGCAAATATCCAGACATGGGAAGGACTTTTCACATCATAATGGCTATTTACTAGAACAGCATTCCACTCCACCAGCCACTGCAAATCCACACTGTGTGTTAATGGGATTGTTGTCTATGAAGAGAAAAGATAAAAAATCACAGTGACAGTCATTTATAACTTGGCATGTTACCCCTCAGTACTTGTCTTTATTTTCGTACTCCATGGCCCACTTCTGTTGGATTTTTGTAGACCAGCACTTTTATACCACCCATCACACTGCCCATTCACTCAGAAGGAACTTTTTACAAATGGTGTTGAAGAGCTACTTTGTTATTTCCCCTCTGGTTCTTCCTTAAAGTTCCTATTTACTGTGATGAGCACAATAACTTGCCCTTAAACTCTATGTTAATTATTGATTATGCTGATCAACATAATTTCATGATTACTTTCTATTCTCCTTGATGCCTGCACTCATCCACTGCATGAGACACCAACCTGTAACCAATACAGACTGTCCTTATGTTCATTATCTAAACAGCTAGACAGAACCTTAGCCCATGATTAAGACTTCTCCATGCTATGACAATATGATAAATACTAATGCTATTAATAAATGTTCTTCAGAATTCATCAGGACATTTGAATATGCATGAAGGGAATTATTGTGCTGAAGCAGGCGCGGAAGCAGTTTTAATCCACTTTATATCCTGCTACCTTCAGTGGCAAGTAGGATCCTCATATCTACAAACCATTTCTGCACTGTAAATCAGAGTTTCACTTAAGAAAACAACATTGTGGAATGAAAACTTAAAACACATGTAATTTGATATCCTTATTATTCACTTATCAGACCTCAAATAGGATCTAACAGTTGCCTACATCCAATGTCTGCTGTTAGGGAAGTAATTATTAAATTACCACTCTCTGCTGTACTCATCAGAAACCAGGTACACGGGCAACACATTTACTCTGCTGTATTATTAACACACAGAATTAGACCACAATTCCCAAACCTTCCCTTACAGAAACTGCAACATCCAAACCCAGGTGTTATTATTTCAGCTGAATGGGTTATGGAATCAGAATGTCCAAACCCTCCATTTTCCTGTTTTCAGCTGCACAATAGCTAACTACACAATTAGACCTATGTCCCCTTCCTACCTCACGAAGCTGCACTCATGTAGCAAGACACAATTGTTTTAAACTTAATTAGGATGAAAAGTGCCCAGAACTGATAGCTCTGCTCTCTGGACAAGGGCACTAATCTCTAAGAGACTATGCAAAAGATTTTGCACTATGTATTAGTTCTTCTGCTGATACTTTTTCATTTAAAACGCTTAATGCATCTCCGCTTCCTCTGGTGGCATGTCAGACACATGAGCCCATGAAAGTGCAAAAGTGGGGATTCACCCCAGCTGCGAATTACTCTAGGGAGGACCACTTCAGAGCACACCAGGGAGCTAAAGTTTGTTCCCTTCTGGAACAGATGATAACAGTGATTTTTTAACAGCATGAGATGGTGCTTGGAAAAAGACCTTCTCAATGGGTCTTTTTGGATGCAGGTCACAGGTCCAGAATCTATATCTAGGTAGCTTCGATTATAAATTTAGTTGTTGGGGGTTTTTTTGTTTTGTTTTGCTTGGGTTTGTTTTTTTTTTTGTTTTTTTTTTTTTCTTCTAGAGGTACTATCTTTTATGTCCATAGTGTTGGGTTTTTTTCATGGAACAGAGTGTCTGGGACATTGTGGATCCTTGAGGCTCTTGGGTAGACGGATGGAGTCTTAAAGATGTATGATTTCTAGCAGCTTTATTTTTAGTTGTGTCTGATATTTCTTATGTCCATGTATTATGTAAACACTAGCAGTAACAGTAAAGTAGTACTTACTGAATCAGAAACAGCCACATGAATAAAACTTTCAAGAATAGAAGAACTCAACTGATCCATGACATCAATCATAGGCCTGTCATCATCCTGCATAACACAGAGAACACAAGTTAACAGCTCTCCTCACCAGATTATTTCCCTTCTTATTTTTCCAGCACATGAAACAGAAACATCTAAAAAATATGACATACATCTCTAATGGCTAAAAATATTAATTGGTAACAAATGACAGATTTTGTCTTTTTCATATCAAATCTCAGAAACAAGTCCAGGCTGTAGTTTGAAATGAAGTTAATTTGTGGCTATAGTTCACTGCTTACAGAACAAAAGCACATGTCAGAAAATCTCAAATTACTTTGGGTAGCTGGTATCAAAAGACTGAAAAATTAGCTTACTGTTTATTAAAGCATTCTTTTGCCATGAACACACATATTTGTGTTCTTAGGCATTTAAATGGCTCGCTGAGCTGTGACTGCCAACACACAACATGACTCTCCATATTTCTCTATCCATAAAAAAAGACTTAGAGGTATTTACATACAAGGTAATTTATATACAAGGTAAATGTACGTGAATAATCTTAAATGTGCCTTATGCAGTGGTTTTTTTGCAAAGTGCTGAGCTACAGGAATGAGTTTCATTTCCAATACAAATTTATAATCCTGAAAATACAAAAATGATCCAAAAGTTTTTACAGTGTCTTTTACATTCACATCATGCCAAGATAAAATATTAATTTGCTGTACGTGTTTTCCTTCAAATTCTTGCACAGGGCATATGTTATTAATGTTACACTGTTGAGCACACAGAAAGGTTTGCAGTGGTAAGGCAAATAGAAACGGTAAGGCCAAATGCTTTTTTTATAAGCTAAGTGATTATCTGCTACGCTGCACCAATTATGTTAAATGCAATGTTAATCACAGTTTTGAACTTTATCTTTGGAAAATTTTAATTCAAAGTTCAGAAAAGGAAAATCCTACCTCTGCTTGTCCAAGCGCCAGAAATAAAGCACGGATCTCTCGGAGGATTAAAACAGCTAGTTTACGTGTAGCAACCTGAAAACTACACAGCAGAACCAGTGCAAATCCTTCAACTGCATGTAGTACATTAGAATAGGGGCTTCTTTCAGATTGTATCCTGTGGCTGGATCCATTTGGTATCAACTGCAGAACAGCATAAGGGGGAAAAATGGAGTGATGTTTGGGGAAAAACAGGTCGCAAAGAAATAGTCTATGTATCAAGGACATATAAACAAACAAAATGCAGAGCCCACATTAAGTAGACAAACTTCTCAAACAACCATGTATTGTTTCTTTAAGTTACCTCGTTCCACAAAGTCAATACATAAGCAGAGTCTTTCAGCCAAACCCCTCCCTCTAGTTTGCAATTCAACTACCTGCTAAAAAATGAGTCAGACTTCGAAGACTTCACACTTTTTCTACGCCAGATGGAAGGTCCCCAAGTCCTTCTTCGATTCTGTAGCAGACAACACCTTAGCCTGGTAGGTGGCTTCTAGAACCATAGTCCATTAGTAATGTGTAACAACATTTGCTAAAAATATGTGAGACTTTCCCTTTTCTGTATTTTTTTTTGTAATACTGTTATTGCCTATTAATGGTCCTCTGCAATACAGAGCAGACATTATGCTTGCCGAAAGGCAAAAATTTCTAGTGTGACAGGGTTAGGAAATGAGAAGCATGAAAATCATCTCTCATAGTGAAATTATCTGTGGGACAGTGCAGATGGGAGGAGCTCAAGCAAAGCTGTTCAGTTCCCAGGAATGTTTGTAACACATGGAGACAGCAGGCTGTAGAAACAATTGGGTCCTTTGATGGTTTTTTGAACCAAATGAAACTGCTACGGGAAAGGAAGCTCCACGTCACTCTCCTCAGTGTTCCCACTAGCATTATCAATCAGTTTCAGTCCTGGGAAAAAGTCCTGCTTCCACATCTACATAGACATATTTCACTTTATGTGCTTTTGTTGATGTGCCTATTTCAAGTTTGACATGCATTCTCTTATGTTGCTCAACCACACTAACATCTGCTATGTTACACAAGGACATAGCTGTCCTCAAAAGACAGCTGAACTAATTACCTTAAAAAATTTTACATAGTGAATTCTTCTCAGGTGAGTAAATACAAAATACACAAACCACAATAACACCATGAAGCATAATTTCTGCTTTCAGTCAATATAAATGTCAGGACATAGATCTCTTGATTTCATACCTCTGCAGATCTGGCTTTTGCTTGTTCAGAAGCTTTTCCTGGAGTGTGTATTACAAGTTTCCATTGTGTAAGCAACTGTAGCAGCAACTTCAGTGAAGTATCAAGAAGGGTATGATGCATATCATTCACTTCACGTAGCAGAAAATTAGTAAAACCGAAGAGTACATCCTCCCGCCAGTCAACAAAGTCAAGAAGTAGACCCTGAAGAGAATTCTGTGCAATGTGTCGAAGTTCATCATCCATATGGATAGAGAGCCTGCAAGTAAAAGCAAATGTCAGGTAATGACAATCTAAGGAATGTTGATTGGGGTAAGGTGCATATGTTTCTCAGTATGTCAGTAACATAACACTGACAGAAAATTCCCAATGACAATGTAAACTTCAATGATGCTATCAGGGTTTCATTATTACTGACCACAGTGAACATCCTTAACCTGTTTTTATATGATAAAACTCGAAACCGCAGCACTTGAACATATTAATGGATCCAAAAGAAGTTTTTGTTCCACACCTGAAAGACAGTATCTTTGAAGTATGTAATCTGGCAATTTGCCATCTCCCCAAACCAACTGGACTTTTTATTTACTCACTTATAAAATAAATTTGATTTAGTTATGATACAGAAAGCTTATAGTTTAATATATAATTTCAAAATTTATGTATTTATTTGTTTACTTTTGATATAAATATGACTCAGCTGCCTAACAGTTAAAACAAATCTTTAGCCATGAAGTGAATCACAATTATTGAAAGCAAACCTTCAAAAGAAATAAAAAGAAGCATTTAAATTAAAAATCTGCCTCATGTTTTAAACAATTTAGGATAGAGAAAGGAGAAAACCAGACTCAGGACTTTCTATATTTTTAAAACCACCTTGGACACCAACAGATTCTTTCTGAAAGATGGTGCATTTATAGATCCCATTTTCAAATTTTATTTCCTTTTGATTTTCATCATGTTGAATTTCTTTTCAACATAAACATTCTTTATACTTTCTTTTGACACAGAAATGATCAAACCACTTCTGTGTTGGTGGCTTGGCAGAATAAAGTAAATTGAGAGCAGTGTTCTGCAATTTTTGGTTCGTTGCCTTTATGATGTATTTTGTTTTAATTACCCATGAGACTACAATTTTCTCTAGTGTGTTAGAGCTCATTTTCAAAGTATTTAATCTACATTTAATCTATATAGCTGAAAATGAGGACACATTGTAAAGAAATGGACAGAAAGCTTTGACAAAAAAAGGAGTGCAACAAAATTCCATGCAGTTGGAAATGTATGATGAGATTTAGATCATGAAAAATTTGATTCGTTATAGCTGCTTAATTGGGAGGCAGGGGACATTTCATTTAAGTCAAAGGAAAGCAACTGCCATGAAACTTCACCCCTGGTGAATATGACTCCAAAAATAACTGTTATGCTTTAATAACCACATGACTTTCTATATAAATTTGGAAACAGTATTTTGTTGTGCTAAGAAAGAACCATTTTTGTCTCCTCTTTGGAATGCCAAAACCAGAAAAACAAGCAAAACCCCTGAGACTATGATTAAGTCATCCATGAAATGACTTCCACAATGACAAAAAGCAATAACGGAAAAGAGGATACAAAAGGCATATGTCTCTAAGCCCAAGTTACTGCACAACGGCATTATCAAATGAGATTGAATTCAAACTGAGTGTAAGAATGCATCTGTGCATTTCCACTCTATGACAGGCAGCTTGAGGAAGCAAGTAAATGTTAGTTTGTTTGTTTGCACTTGAGTCAGTTAAATTTAAAACCTACTCGGGAATTTTTAATGAATGGTTTCAGTGGGCAGAGAAAGGGCAAAAGGTACTTGACATCTGCTTTATGGTTTACAATTTGAATACAGCTGTCCTGGTAGAAAGTCTAGCTGTTGAATTACAGACTCCTGGAAAAAGCCAAAAGACACATCTGTTGTGAGGATGAAAAATTCAAATCAAACTGTGAATAAAAGAACCCATTAACTCAAAGATGTTACTTTATTTTTAGTGAAAATATGGTATTTAACAGCTTTCCCTCCCAACAACACAGCCCCACACAAATCCCTGGCAGAACAGCTTCTAAGGTTCTTTTCAAAAACAGAGAGGTGCTGAAAGCTCAACCCCTTAGAAGATTTTTATCATTGCACTGATTTTAGTTTACGAAACAGAAAAGACCAAATATTGTGATGCAGTGTTCCACAGAATGCAAAGCCTTACCTACTGGGACTATGATTTCATAACTGGGAGAAGGGGTTCATCTGGACCCGGATGTCCACTTCTCAGAGTTTGAGCCAGATGACCCAGACCTATGCTAGCATTGTCACAGCATGGCAGCTACCCAAGAAATGCTTACAAACTGGTTGTGGCTAAAGAATCACAACTGACCTTTTCTGCATGAAGTTTAATGACAGAATATAGATCAGTGGTTACACTGACAGTTGGGAGACTTAAAGTGGGAAGCACCAATTTATGAAGTAATGAAGCACCAATTTATGAACTTTTCTTTGCCCAGAGAAGCTGTGGCTGCCCCTTCCCTGTCAGTGTTCAAGGCCAGGTTGGATGGGGCTCTGGGCAACCTGGTCTGGTGGAGTGTGTCCCTGCCCATGGCAGGGGTTGGGAACTAGAGGGTCTTTGAGGTCCCTTCTAACCCAAGTCTGTCTGTGATTCTACAAAATCAACATTAGTGTCCGAACTCTCTTCATAGTAGTGACAGGTCTGACCTGGGAAATTGTCTGTGATTGAAGAGCTGTGACCAGAATGGATATCTGCTTTCTAGCATTTCAGTTAAGACCATTACTAAGGATAGAAAGCTAGTTAAAATACTGGATTAAAGGAAAACGTGCCACTTTAATTTCCCTTAAGCAGAATTGATGTTACTGTTTAATATGGTATCTGTATAATTTGATAATGTAATGATTTAAAACAACCCACTAGTGATTTATAGCCGAGGATGTAAACACAAGGAAATGAACCTGGCCACGCACCATAGCACACCTACTGTTGGCTGCAATTTTGGCTTGTTTGGCTGTCTGCATTCTTTACTGCTAGCAGAATTGATTGTTCCACTGTTTTAGCACATCACTGGGAGTTGGGTGTTCATAGAGCAGAAAAACTTGTTTTTGCATGTAACCCTCTGACTCCCACACCTGTCACTCCTCAAAGACATTTCAAAAGCAAGAATGGAGCAGCAAAGATTGCTTTGTCACAGCTACTTGAGAGCAATATGCTACAAAGGCCTCATGGCTTGATTTACCACCATAATCCACTTACATAAATAAATCATGCTGAAATCTTTGATGTAGATGCTAGAACTGAAATGTAACAGGCATTTCTGTACTGACTGGTACCTCCTTTCATAATTATTTGCAGTAAGTCACTGTTTTGACATCCTGAAACCTAAACTGTTTTAGCAGACGTGTTATAGACTACCTTTTTCAGTGAAGTGGAGTCTACCTAGATAATCTCCATGTATCCCTAAGCAGGGAGGATATGACATTTAAACTTACCCTTTATTTTCTGTTTTATAGCAAAAAAAAATTAAAATAGTTATGATAATTTAAAAACCTATTTGAAAATGTAGCACATTTAACACTGGTTTTTCAGAATATGTTAAATGTTAAACAGACATGTGGGAATCATAAATCAAAACTGAACAGGTATCTCTAACCTTCTTCATATATACAGAAAAGATGTTAATTCCTCTTAGAATGCTGTGATGACTAAGAAAAGGCAATAAATGGTGAATATCATGAATAATAATGAATACCATGTAACCCATATACTGATGGAAAAGAGTTCTGAATGACATGTCCGCTTATAAAATTTGGAGTCTATAAGCACAATGTCTGTAAAAAGATGTTAGGAGTTCCATGCCTTATCCATTAATATCAGGTTGCTTTTTATAAGCACATGGTTTTGTCTAAGGAATAGTTATGCATTCTGTGGTACCTGAGCAGTCCTTTAATGCTTGAAGAGCTTACCTTGCCAGCAAGTCAATCAACTCGAGTTTTGACATTCCATCAGGAAGCAGTCGTGGAATAGCAGCAACACATGTTCTGAACAGATCGATTTTTGGTTTTCTTTCACCGCTGGAAAATTAAAAGAATTTTCACTAAGTTTAACAAGCAACTGTGTGAAATGATCCACCTACATTTTTTTTCAGAAAAGGGATGGACATAATGCCAGAGACCTAGTAAGAACATTAGCACAGAAAGCTAGACCTTATAAATGAAGTAAGAAGGAAACATGAATAAATGTTTCCATTGAATAAACGTGTTTGCTTTTGATATTTTTCATGCATAGTATCTCTACAGTGCTTGAAAAATTAATTATTATTGACTTATTTATTTCTCTCTGAGAACAAATGGCAGATATATCAAGATGCAGTTATAATGTATGAGAGTTCCTTCATCAAGATTGGCATCTATGTGATGTAAGCTTTGGACAAAGCAATGAGGAAAGAGACGGAGTGTTCCCCATTGCAGTGCAGCTATATAACACCAGTGTTGTAAAGTAAATAGCAAATATGTAAGAAGCCCAAATAATAAGACTGAAGATTAATTCAGTTGACCTCACCAGGGCACGGATCTGTGGAAATCACACCCCACATATTATTACACTGAAAAAGAAGCATACTTTACAGGTAGGTATGGTCACAGAGTTTCTGTTGATCCTTGCCTGAGATAGAAGCACTTTAGCAGCCATTATCAGCAAAAACATGTTTCATGAGCCCCAAGCCTGCTCTAATCTTTGTAATGGCTCAACTGCTCCTTAACAGCCTGGGAAAGTGATTGAGTCTGAAGAAAAGAATGACCTAAAGTTAAGGTTGGGAGTCCTTAAGTTTCCTAAAAGTAGCTCAAATTTCATCTGTTGATTGTTTTCACTAGAGATGCAGTTTCTTTCTGACTTGTTTCCAATTTTTTTTGTAAGAATGCAGATTAAAGAAGTCCTTTAGGCAGATCCCAAAATGTGGGGGTTTATTTGCTCACTTTTAACTCAGCGATCTAGTATTTTGCAATTGAGTATACAGGAAATAACAGCATATACAGGAAATAAAAGCACAACAGCACTTCAAACTGTAGTCTTTCTCACAATAATACTAATAGCCAGTAATATGCTTTAGAGGAATCAAAATATCAAGGTCCTATTTAAGGACCTAATTACAAATGTGCAGAGAAAATGCTTTTCCTGCTTTAATATGCTTCTGATTGAACTAGAAGAGGAAAAAGGAGAGACACAAAGAAACACTGTAAGCTAATCAATACCGCACTGAAATTCAGTGACAAAACAGAAAATGAAGCTAGCACCACAGTCCAGTGCCCTGCTTAACTGTATTTCTCTGCCTTTCCACCCAACAGAGCACACTGCATTTGGATAACTTAGCTCTGTTTTCAGTGACAGAGAAAGCACAACCGTAATACCATCTCACAAGTCTAAAATGAGATTTATAGAGTGACACTGAGCATTTACTGAAATAACAGGTACAGAGAAGGCATAAACTGACACTAGACTTACTTAGTTCAAAGATGTGAATACCAGTCTTTCTCTTAACACCCTATCACAGAATCATGGAATGGTCTGGGTTGGAATAGAACCCCAAGGATCATCAGGCCACAGGCAGGGCCACCAACCTCCAGGCCTGCATCTAGACAAGGTTGTCCTGGGCCCCATCCAACCTGGCCTTGAACACGTTCAGGGTTGACACATCCATCACCTCTCTGGGAAGCCTGTTCCAGCACCTCACCCTAAATACTTACCAGCTTGGTTGTATATTACAAGAATAAAATTATATATGATTTTAATCTACTGAATTAAATTGTACAATGTATGGAAACTATTTTCATAATGAATTACCTTTATCTCATTGTACCCGTATCCTGTGGCCTAACAGAAAGAACTTGAAAGATGATGTCAGCAACTGACTTGAATAAAATACCACATCTCATATGAGAACTTGATAATAAACTCTGACCTATTATTGCTAATAAAAGTTTTATTAGTAACTACTGCAAAATATATTTTTAGAGTTGTAAACACTAAACTGCTCTCAGTATTTTTATCTTCAGGCAAACCAGTGAGTCTTCCATGCTGACCTGAAATTGAAAGTGAACTTTGCAGTTTCCTTATTATCAGTCCCTGGAAAGGGTAAATTGTTTGTGTATTTAAAATGGAGGCAAGTAAAACGATAGTCTGAGAGGAAACTGTTATGAAGGCACATGAGTAATTATTTATAAATATAAAATCAGTAGGCGTTCTGTGGTTTATCAGCTGCTCAGAAGACTAGCAGGAGAAGATCCAAATCTGAGCCTCAAGTTTCCAACTCATCTGAGCTACCAGGCACAGCATGAAAAGTGTCAGACATGGAGGGGTCTCTAAGGGCTCTGCAGTCATCTCTGGCTGACTGATGATCCAATGGGATGAACTCTATAGGAACATAATAAGAGTTGTTCTCATCTGGAAGCTTCTGTTTCCATAAAAGCTGTATCAGATTTTGGATAGGTATTGTCAGGAAAAATCTTTGAATTACTTGCAAGGACAGGTTTGTACACTAGAAAAATGGATACCCTATTCTGACAAGCTGTTCAAAAGTAATTACAACTAGTATTGAAATTCATATCCCAGTGGAGGATACAAAGGACATTCCTTAGTCAGGTTTTCAGTAAGACACCTCAGAGTGGCAATTACTACTTTGATAATAAATTCTGTATCTATGTACTAAAGCCCATAAGAACTCAAAATAAGTCTCTAACTCTTGTGGAGTATGAAGTCCTGTGTATGAAATGATAAGGAATTACATAAAAACAACATATTGGCTTTTCAGTTATCATCCAAAATGCATTTTAAAGGGCCATTTTAAATGTTGATAGCAGCAGCTAATGATGTTTTTCATGAGTTCACGTGATTTTGATTGACTGACAAGCATCTCAGATATTATTTATCTTGGAAGAACAAGTAAAAATGTGTTCTAACGTGTTTTTCCTTTCAAGTGTATGTATTAAGTTACAGCTCATCTGTCTGTGAAGCACAATAAAAAATACAGTAACTTACATGTCTAGATCTTCCAACCTTAAAATCTTTATGCCTTTGACAAAAGCTACTACCAAACCTTAAGACTTTCTGAAATTTAAAATTCTTTTAAGCCTGTTTGTTCACTGCCTTTAAAAAAAACAGCACTTGCATGATGCAGAGAAACCATAGAAAGGATATTTACAGCTTATGTTAAGTACACTTTGAATACTCAAGGTTTTACTGTGCAATTATCTTTTAGCAATAAAAGTTTCAAAACTTACTTCCCCTCTGAAAAGCCTGGATACAAAAAACGCTTATGAAAACTGGCTGTGACCACTGAGTAGTAGTATACTGAGTAGTATTGTAAGAAAAATATTAAATATGACCAGATAATAATATTAGCATTTGATGTAAATAAATTAAGACAATGCTAAAGACACAAAGAGCTTAAAGCCTCATTTAAACAGACACAGCTACAAGCACGGGCAGAGGAATGACATTAGGATTGCATCAGCTGTAAAAGGCAGTTGAATTTGCCCAGTCATTGGAGTCTACCTATTACTCATGGTATTTTTAGCAAGTTTGCCTTTTTCAAAAAGTGTCAAAACATAATAATAATAAAAAAATGGACATCTCAAAGAGACCAATGTCCTTTTCATTACACCTTGAAATTTTTCCTATGGGTTGTTTCTCTTCCAGCATTATGACCATGTCAACCCCTGTAACAGGAATGCAAGGTCTCCTTGGAATCTCTATCATGGGTGCTCTGCATGTATCAGCAAATGATATTTTGGTGCCTCTAGATGTCTAGGAGTCTACTAGATGTTGCCATCACAACAAGTCTCTCCAGGAAACTTCCCTCATTAATCATTTCGGATGACAGGGCAAAATTCTGCTGTTCAACTCTCGGTTTGATTCTGCTCCAGTGGGGTACTGCTTAAATCCAAGACTATTACCACAAAATTACTTTGGTTTTTAATTAAGATTTGATTTTGATTACAGGCATGAATAGTAAAGGGAATTTTGAAAGATTATTATTACTAAGGATTTACAGAATTTGTTGTATTTATTTTGAAGATCAGGGGTGTAAATATACCCTGAAACAGTGTTCTGAATATAGGCTGACAGGTTTTTCCATGCCAGACTTTCAACTTCTACCATCTAAACATTCATAGATTTCACAAGTGATTTTTGTCTACATCCAGAGTGTCAGTTCAGTTCCAAATGTTGCAACATGCAAAGAATCACAATCAACTTGTCATAAACATTTTTACAAAGTATATATACTAACTAAGCTAACTGTTCCTTTATCTTGCTGTTTATCTGATGACTCATTATAGACAGAAATAGAGGAAAAGTCCTGGAAGTGCATCTCATTATTTTATGGGATGTACTGTTCTTTAGCACTCACGTAATCATGTCTTCAGGTTCTTTGTTAAGCATCTGAACGTTGGTTAGCATCATGCACCTCCCCACTTCTTTGTCAAGGTGTCTGAGTATGTTGTCCACAGCTTTTCTTACTTGAGAATAATATAATGACATACCTGCAATAATATACATTTTTTTATAATTTGAGACATTTATAGGTACGTATATTTTGTAAAAGCTTCTTACTCACACTGTGCTGCATGAATTAAGAAAAATGTTTTCCTTGCAAGATTGAATACTCCACCAGCAATGATATACTGATTCTGAGATAGAATTGCCTCTCCAAAAAGAATGCTAGTATTTATATTTTTAAGAGACCAAGTGACATAAATACACACCTTTCTCCCCAGAGAAAAAAAAAAATTAAAATACCTAAAGTATGTCCCTACACAGTCAAATGAAGCTTCACAGTTTTGACTTTTCATGACATAAGTAAAAGCTCTGACCTAGGAGCAAGGTTTAAAAGCTACAGGCACAGAGAAAAATAAATCCAAATGAGGTCTTCAAAAACTTACTTGGTATAGAAATTAATGTAATGATATTTTATGTGAAAAACAATACTAGACATACAGCTTCACAGCAGCTGATAGACATCAAATACTTTAAAAATAAAACTTAATCCTTTTTCCACATTCATCAAAGGCTAAAATTATAACTTTCTTAATGAAATTTTAGATATTAAAACTGAACAATATAGCTTTAATTATCTATTCTCCAGCAAATTATTTTCCTATTTGATAAAGACAATGTAAGATTAGAATTTCAAAATTACATCAATTTCCAGATCTGATGAAAAGTTCAATAGCAGACCAGAAGATGAAAGAAAATAGGAACTACCTAGCTTCATCTTGCATGCTAGACATGGAAACCAGAACACTGGATCATAAAATAGGAAATAAATGGCTAATAAAATATAATACTGCAAATGAAAGAAAATAGGAACTACCTAGCTTCATCTTGCATGCTAGACATGGAAACCAGAACACTGGATCATAAAATAGGAAATAAATGGCTAATAAAATATAATACTGCAAACATTTATTATCAAATACATAAGAAGTAACCAAGAAGAACAGCGCTAAAGACTATGTGTGTTGTATAGTTCAACAGTGGGCTTCACATTGATTATTTTCTTGATGTTACTGTAGTGTTTTAGCAACTATACAACACAGGTCTTTGCCACCAGTTTAGAAATATGTAGACTTTGTTTCATGTACATAGCTGTGGGGCCTTATACACTGAGGTGAGAGGCCAAAAACCTTCAGGACACGATAAAGAAGGTCTTTTCTTTCATCACGGGGTTCTCTCTCTACACTGACTACGAAGGAAGCCCAAGATAATGGCATTTTTGCCTTAGGCACATCAGTATCATTTTGAAAGTCTGACTTGGTGTGAGATACTGCAATTAAAATGAGGATATAAAAGGAATCTTTGCTGGTTTTCAAAGCCAGTACACTATCTGAGCACAGGCATTATTTCCAGTAAGATGAATATCCATGAATAACCACAGCTATTCAGCACCGAAAGAAGCTACTTCTTAACTATCTGTATACTTAACCCTCCACAGAACATAGGGTTGCTACCACCTGTGTAGCACGACTGAGGTATTTTCCTGAAAATAATGAAAATACAGTATCTTTAACTGAACAGTAAATTTCATTAGAATGCACAATAAAGAAAATATTTACAATAAAGAATGAACTGAATACTCAGCTCAGGTACTGAAGACTTTCCCACGTTCATTGTCACCAAGTTTCTATTTTGTCCTTTCTTACTGACCTATCATTTTAGCTTCCTCCTCTGTAAGAGTTTTGCTCAAATAGGTTTTCTTCACTCTGAGGGTGTTTCCAGAGGGAAGGACAGCTCCAGTCACTGGCATTGGAGGTTCACCATCTTTTTGCTGCAAGCTATCAGCAATTACCAAGAAAGCTCTCAGACCAATATTCATTCTCTGTAAAGTTCAATAGATAAATGAATATCATAATCAAATAATTGTATTTTTCATGTTGAAATGTTGGGTATGCTCTTGCCAGTATTTTTTCTGTTTCTCTACTACATCTATTTGGCTAGTATGTTTTACAAAAATTCCCATGAAATAAATTGTGATGTCATATCTGTACAGTGAGCAGTGCTCTCACCTCTCAAAATTTTAAGTATTTTCATTAGTACACTCTCTTTTTATCTTCATGACAAACCATGTGGATTTGACATCTTAACTGCACCTTCAACTATAAACTAATGCCCTATGTTGTCATAATGAAAGAAGATCAATAACTGTTTCAAAATGTCCCAGGGTTGACCTTACTATGTGAAAGGTCTGGAATGGTGCTCAGCACCGAAACCGCAGTGTGAAAGCACCGGGAAAAGGAGGTGTAGTGATCTGAATCTTCAGGGAATCCACCAGAGGAAAGCTTGCAAGCTTTGCATTGCAACAATTAAAAGGCCGGAATGATTTCAATTTCCCAGGAATGCATTACAAAACCTCAGAGTCTGTCCTGCTTACAGTGTCCCAGAGGTAAATTTACAGAGATTATGGTTACTTTTTTTTTGAACGCTAAAGTCTATGGACATCAAAAGGTAGCCTTATTATTTCATTGGTTTTGGACATAAACTGTTTTTGACGAACAGTAAAATTTCAGGTGTTGATTCATCAAGAATCTAAGGATTATGCCCATTCCCTAAAAGCTCAGCTTCATGCTGTACTGGTGCACAACGTTCTGTGCAGGACCTTCCTGCAGGTGACTGACCCAGATCGTGGTTGAGACTGCCTGCTCAAGAATTCTGTCACGTTTTTCTTTATTTTGCTGAAGAAAGATGAAAGTTATGGTCAAAGTAAAGCTTGCCTTTCATTTCTGCTGCTTTTGACAGTAAAGAGTTTAGTCTACTTTTCCAAATTATTTCTGGTAACAAGTATAGCTTTTTTAAGGTAACTTGTTCTATTTCAACATTTTAATGAATAGATAAGGGTGTTTAATAATGCAATATTAATAGAGACATGTTTTATGCGATGATCACAAATGCTTTTTCTTTTTCATGCATCTATCCTTGAATTTCAAATGAAAATACTTTAAAAATAAGAAGAAAATACATTATTTTTAAGAGAATCTATCATTATTTGACCACTTTTTTTTTTTAAAGTTTTTCAAATTTCTGATTGTTTTCTCTAGAGGAGGCACTTTGAAGCTGGCTCATGGCACTAGCACTAGCCGAGTTTTACCCATCAGAGTGCTAAAACTTTTAATTTTTTTTTTCTTTTTTGTCATCTTCAATTCTTCTTGCATCATGTATCTTTTTTCAGTAAAACTGTTTTGAAAAACATGAAAATTGTTACAGAAAGTTAATTTTTATATTAAAATAGTTAAGGCATTGCATATAACAACAGAATAGTGATAAAGACAGAATGTGATCATTAATTTGATTTATCATTTTGTTTTATACATTTGCACTACTTCCCATTTGATAATCTTCACTGAGAAAACACAAGACAGCTATAAACAATGTCACATTTCACAGATCAAGGTCCACAGATGTACTTTACCAATAAATCAAGTTCAAGATTTGACCTGAAAACTGGACAAAAGTGAAAGCATGCTTAGAATGTAACCAGAAAGTAAAAGCAGCACAAAATCATACATGCTATCTCAAAAAAATGCAGATGTACATCGTACCTCAGGGTTGAGACTGAAAGCTTTTGCTGGTTTTCCAACACAAAGGAAGTCAAAGATAATTTCTTTCATTGCAAAATCTAAACGTTCCTAAAAAAGCAAAAATATTGCAGGTCATTATGCTGCTCACTTGTGCTACAAAATACTGAAAACTTCTTTAATCAGGATTTATTTAAATGTATGGAAAACCAGATTTTTCAGAAGTATGCAGAACATATTATCAGATCTAAGCTTTAAACACTGCTGAATGTTGACAAAAATTTATAGCATTTAAATAGAAAATTATCCATTTTGGAAATAAAGCTTTTAATTATTTCATTTAAACTGTGGTAATTATGGTACCAACATAGTATTTTACATAAAATGAGCTTGTTCACAGATGGCACAGTTCAGGGAAGATTTTAAGCATCTGTTTAATTCATTTGTATTCAGAAACTTTAAGTATGTGCTTAAGTGCTTCGCTCAATGTAAATATTTTCTGAATTTAAGTAATAAGAGACATGAAAATTCTAGCTCTGAAGGTTAGTTTATTTTAGCAATACCCGTTTGAATTGATGAAAACTAAATGTGTCAACTACATACTAAACTTAGTTTTCCTCTGACTTACTGCTTTAAAAGCAGTACAACTCATTGACCTGGATAGTAGGAATGACTCAGTATCAGGACAAAATGTAGCTTATTATTTTCAACTTTATTGGCAGTCAGAGCCTGTCAAGAAATGCATTTTCTGACTTGCTGGCAATTCAAAAACTGACAAGAAATACATTGGAGTTCAATTGAATTTCTATCTATTCCCAGTGGAATGAAATGAATAGAAATCTATTCAAAAGAAGAAAAGAAGTCTGACCCATCTTAATCTATAATTTAACTGCCTAGATGAAAGATACTGACAATGGGGTTGAAAAAAAAATACATCAGATAAAATAAGTTTAATTATTTGTTAATTTTTTAATTGGAAAACAAGTTATTAATTGGAAAGACATACACATGGTTCTCCCATACCTGTGCAATAAACTGTATTATCTTCACAAAGATGTTTAGAGGCATATCTCTTGGCACAACACCACGGGACCCTTTTGGGAAAAGGGTTGTGACGATAGTAATAAGTCGACTGTAAAAGTAGGAAAACAAGCATTAGCCATTTCTGGACCTTGCAGACTTTCACTTAACATGAAAACTAAATTGGAACTCTTACCCCATTTAGAAAGACCAGAATGTCTTTCCTTTGAAATTAAAATTTAATGGGGTATCTTGTTCTTATAATTCACTAAAACCTCAATATATTTATTTCATTACTGCATTGTAAGTAACAATCAAATCCATGTGACTCCAAAAGTATTTTTAACCAGGCAAAGAGTGATTTTCAGTTCTTTGAAAAGCGGAAACATTTTAGATAGCAATTTTAACAGCTGATAGTAACTGATGGTGCCACAAAAGGGAGTATTTTGTTGTGTACAGCAAAGTTTTTAATTTCACAAGAGGAACAGGTTCACTTCAAAGGAATTCAAGAGTACTGGAGATAGTAAAGGTCAGGCTTGATGGGGCTCTGAGCAACCTGATCTAGTGAAGATGTCCCTGCTTACTGCAGGGGAGTGGACTAGATGACCTTTAAAGGTCCCTTCCAACCCAACACATTCTATGATTCTATGAATCCAACTATAAAACTTATTCACTGGCAACATCTACAAGGTCTGATTAGGATTACAAATACAGAATCTCACCTTTGGGTAGCTGTGTTGCTTTCACATTTAATTCTGATCATATAAACCCACAGTAGTCTGTACAGAGATTCCAGTGCAACTCGAGCCATTTTTGGGTCCTTATTCTAGAGAAATATATAACATAAACTTCAGACACAAATTATAGATGAAGTTCTGCACTTATGGATGTCAAGGTTCAGAGTATTCATAATGACATTACAAAAAGATAGAGCCTCACAGCTGCTCTGTATACAATTCTTATAGCAACGATATACTTATGCATCTGACCTACCTCTCCTGATACTGAGTTGTCAAAAAGCCCAAATATCAAGATAGTTAAATTAAAAACACACTACAATTTCTATTCAATATTTGAAAACCACATCAATTCAACTCAGAAAAGAAAACCTCATCTTCAGCTGATTCTGTCAATTCAAAAGCCATTGCCCTGTAGTGGAGACCTGCTACGCAGAACACATCAGATAAATTGTACGTATGCGAAAGTGCAAAGTGAAATATACGTGGATGCTTTGGTTGGCCTAATTAACAAAGCATCTGGGATCAGATGGACTGAATTGTATTATCTGTCTGGATTGATGTTTATTTTTTGGAAACTTTTGAAGCAATACAAGACCATCTTTGGGTCTCTGATCATATGCAGTTTTCTGATTCTGTGGCCATTTTAAATGCTTCTTGAGCAGGGTGCAACTGTATGCAGCTTGATCAGATGGTCTCCCCTGTTTTGGGCCATCTGTTGGGTTAAACTTTGAAGGAGTCCACTACACTTTGAACTGAGATAAGATTTGCCTGGGCCACTGTGGAAATCTCCACAGCGAAGAGCTGAAATTTTTTCTGCAGACAAATATTGAGTCACAGATCAAAGACCACGGTTTGATCAAAGAAACTACAACCATTAATTCTTGAATGCTTATTCATCTAGGTCCTGCAAAATAGAAGGAAGACAACCTGATGATATCGGATATGGCTCCAAGTTTTAATGTGGTATCTGTCATAAGCTTGAATAGGACCACAATCCTTGGACTGCAATTTTCATTTAACTCCTTGACACACGTTTTATACAATAAATCTTTATATGGAACAGAAGACTAAAAATCCTTTGGTTGTAGTACACAATTAGAATAAGTAGTAAAAGGAATACCAAATTTTACCTGGCCTATTAATCTTTGTAGGACTTTAAATCATAACATTTCTTGCAATTGATTTATTTAATAACCTGGTTTTGTTCAACCCATTTTTCATCAGGTATTATCATATCAGTCCTTGTAGATTTCAGTCCTAAGGCTTTGATTCAACAGATGATGCAGTACTTTGGTAAAAGTTTATTGTTACCCCACAGTTTTCAAGAAAACAGCAGACACTGTGGCTGAGTTATGGTAACGAGAGCTCAGGTGGAAGAAGAGGAACTCATCCCTATAGCAAAAGTCCAAATATTCCATTAAGAAAATAGTGCAGCTGTGAGGACAGCTGAGAAGAGATGGAAAAGGGCTGAGGCTGATTATCATTGGAGCTTTCCAAAAAGAGCAGACTGGTTTTCTGTCAGAAACAGCAAGCTGTGTAGCAGAAGCAGGATTGAGAGGAAGATGAGAAAAAGTCTAACAAACATCCAGGGAAATCATGGGCACGTAAACGCATGGGCAAGATCCATGTAACTGCGTGATAGTTGGGAGCCTAGTGCTTTGGGAAGTGCACAGCATGTATCCTTTTGGGAAACTGAGAGAAGTTCACTAGCAATTGAATCTCTTCAGCATTTCAAGGATTTTTGTCAATAAGAAAAACCCGTCCAGTAATCCTATGAGGACAAGGAGTATTTTGCTTAATATATCTGTCAATATCTTCATTTTACCAACAGAGGTATTGGCACTGGAGGTGGTTCCTTTACCACTGCTGGCAGTGCCCAACTCACTGCTGGTGTTGAAGAATTTCTCAAAATCATTGTGGGCCTTCTGAACACAGGAACATTTGGCGATGGAGCTCTGCCAGGATGTGTTCTGTTTCTTGATTAGGAAGTGCTGCTGACTTTGATGTGTTGTTCCTCTTTCAGAAATTTCTTTTTCACAATGCCTTCTTTTCTTCTGTGCCTGTTGGAGGAGCAACTGAACTGCCAGAAGTGAGGTCCACTGTCTTTAATTCCTCCATTTCTTTTTTACAGTAATATAATGTTATGTCTGGGTCATTTGGGCTGAAGTGATATTGTGTTAGGACCCATGAATTCATTGCTGAGATAGGCATTGTTTGACCCATTCCTTGAAAAGTTAAGTTCTGCACCCTTGGCTTAAATTTTACCCAATCTCTCTCCTTGTCTCATGTAGTTTGAAGACAAGGAACCATTGCCACAGTGAAAAAATCGCATCTAAAGGATCCACAGTGCTTTGGCTGTTGCCTATATAGAATTCCTACCTTCAACAGATTTTGGTAAATAAAATTTAGCCAACAATAAATGTTCCACTTCAAAACCAGGATGCTTACTAACTTTTACACCACTTTCAATGGGATAGTATGAAATTCCCTTTGATCAGAATTTGTTGAGGGTCAAATATTTCCATGTCCTGGCAGAATTTTCCCTTATTAATTCAAGAGTATAGTTTGTTTCTGTAAGATCAAAGATTTGCCAGTTTATATTAAAATCAGAAATATGATTAGAATATAAACCTTACAGCTTTCCTAAACAATGCTTGACCTTAATGGTTTTGGGAAAGAGTCTGTGCTCTGTGGGGTGTGGACAATCTTGGGAAACCTGAGCCACACGAGGTCGTGGAGTCCCATATACTATTCTGGTGTGCACAATTCTCCTAACATAAGGATTTCTCCTTCTTGTTAATCTATCTCTTCTTCCAGCTGCTCAAGTTTGCTTTGGGCTTTGAGGTGCTACTCGAACTGGTGAAGCAATTGATTAAATTGTTGGAGCATCTATTCCTTTGTACTAAGAAGGACTGGTCAACCACATTCTGAATTTAGCCATGTACTCAGCTACATTAACTTTTCCCCAAATTAAGGATTGAATGTGCCAATACATTAATCTATGAGCCCTATGAATCAAAGTTTACATCAATGAATTACAGGTGATTAAATTCCAATTTGAGCTCCAATTGGTAAGGTAGGTGCAATTTTACTTCTACTTTCTCTAATGATTTCAAATAATTTCTCAGGATCTCCCTAATTTTCAGAAACATCTGCATTCCCAGCTGGCTCCTCAGAGATTTTACAGCTGTAGCTGCCTTTTCTAAAGCTTGTATAACCTCATAAAACCTCATGAAATTAGTTGCAATAACAACATGTTTATTTTCTAATTCTCCTTGCAAATAAGGTTTTAACCTTATTTCATATTCCAACCCCTACCATTCACAGAATGGTAGGGGTTGGAAGGGACCATGAAAGATCATACAGTCCAAACCCCCTGCCTGGGCAGGATCACTTAGATCAGATCACACAGGAATGTGTCCAGATTGGTCTTGAATGTCTCCAGAGAAGGAGAATCCACAATGTCTCTGGGCAGCCTGTTCCAGTGCTCTGCCACCCTCACAGTGAAAAAGTTCTTCCTTATATTCAGATGGAACTATGTTCCAGCTTGGAACCGCTGCCCCTTGTCCTATCACTGGCCAACGCCGAGAAGAGCCTGGATCCATCCTCCTGACACTCTCCCTTTAACATATTTATAGACATTAATGAGGTCACCCCTCAGTCTCCCCTTCTCCAAGACAAAGAGACTCAGCTCCCTCAACCTAAGGAAGGTGTTCTACTCTCTTAATCATCTTGGTAAATGAGTGAAAGAAATCTGGAGAAGTAATAATGAGAACTAGACTATGTGTGTTGAACAGTGGGTGCTGGCCTGGAACTACAGCAGATTGCAGCGGACAGTTAGCCTTAACCATCAAAGATCTAACAAATGGTAAAGGAATAAGAAAGGATACAGGGAGGAAACAGCTTAAAATAATTTAGGTTTTTAGAATGCAACTTAACAGAGTGAAACAGGCAATAAAACCAGTTTCTGCAAGTAGTTCCATTCTGATGAAGTAATAACAGGTGCTTTGTTTGAGAATGCCTTTGTAAAAAAAGCAAGTTAATATTGGGTCAGTTTTGTATGTCACTTGACCTAATAACTTTCATCGACAGTCTTGCCTGATCACAGCTGTTTGACTCGGGCTTGGTTTGAGTTGGAGAAACAGTAAGACATTCAAACTAGGCACAAGAATACTTTCTTGTTACTGGAAAAAAACCTGCACAGCTGAAGAATCTGTACTGTTGGGAATACAATTATGTATGGAATCAGATAATAGCAATAATCCATCACATGTACCCAAAACAGATTTGCAGCAGATCAATAGTGCATACTGAATTTTCAATACAATATTAAAACCAGAAGATACTAACCTTGAGATTGGATAGACAGTTGTTGAGGAAAATATGCCATCTGTTTAGAAAGAACTGCTTCTGACTGACACAAAGCAGGCATGTTACCAAAGGGTACAAAGCCTAAACAGGAGATGGATGTTAATACCATATTATTTGCATGTCTACACAATATAAAATTAACTTCACAAAGCTACCATAAACTTATGGCTCTAACTCCTCCATTTTGCGCAATACATGTTAGCCAACATAAACACACTGTGAAGTAGTACAGTTGACAAGGGACCTTTCTCTAAAGCTGTTACAGGTATGTTTTATGGATCAACTAAAACCAACCAAATGCCTATTTACAGCAGTGTCATAAATTCAAAGGTAGGCCACAATTTTACAGACTCACGGGGTTAAGTTCTGTCAGTTAACTGAGAAATGATAGCATGCAAATAACCAAACTTCATTATAATAACTGGACCCACAGAGACTGTTGAGAGCTGGGAATGCTCAGATGCCTATTACTCCTCAAAATCTGCAGTCACAATATTGACCAAGAGACATGTCCAGCACCCTACAGAATTGTATTAAAATACAGGCAATGCCTGGATCTGCTTGTAGTTACATCCTGCATAGTGAAAAATAAAAGCAGAAGATAGAAATTAAAATACTGGAACCTGGTCACTTTGTCCACACTTATTTTGACACTCATCTTGTAAACGTTACACTAAAAGAAATAAGCTAAAACACACCTAGCAGTTTTTAAACTGACTTGTATTTCAGAAAGACCTTTCTGTTTCAGTTGTCATATTAATATACAGAAACAGGAATTTACAAAGTTGTTAGTCAAAAATAAGGTAACTTTATCTTAAAGACCAATGATTTTCAAAATTAACCCTAAAATTCTGACTTTGTTCACAGCTCTAAGTATAAATACACCACAGACTCCAGCTTCTGTTCCTGTGATACATAAAATGAGTTGTCTGTAGTTAGGTTAGACCTAATTTCTTGAGCAAATGGCAAATGTACATTTGTTTTTATTTTTATAATCTTCATGTCCACATACATATAGGAGAGGATAGCTCAATTTTTCTCATGGAAGACTTTTTTACCCTATTAACATGGTGTCTACAACAGCTGAGTACTTGACAGGATAACATGGTTTAGTAACATCCTATGAGTGTTACCATCCATCCTAAAGAAGAGCCCTAGGAGGGAAAACATAAACCATCTCCTGGAGTTTCACAGTTCTCTCTGTTCACCGTAATAGAATCAAAATGAGTAGCTCATGGTAGGTTAATTTAGACAGCAAATTAGGCAAGATGAATGCACCCAATCTGCCTGTACATCAAGTGCACTGATTCACAAAACACTGAGCTTGGAAGGAAGGTCCTCTTCAGACTCTAAAGAGTGCTCTTTCTTCCTGGAAGCCTGGAAATATGCACCGCAGCTATTTCTGCCAATTGTTTGCCTTTCCCCTCCTCCACCTCCTCACAGTGTTTGTATTTCTAATCACACCCTCACAAGAATCTATTCTATTTTGTCACTTTTAACTATGTAGCCTCCAGTGTGGTATGTGAAGACAAGCAATCCAACACAAAGCCCCAGCTGCGCAATCCTTTCTCAAGCACACAGTATTGACTTTGGCAAATACATCCACCAGTTTGGGGAAGTTACTGTACAGCAAAGCTCTTACCCTGCTGCAATTTCAACAGCGATTTGTTAACTCAGCAGCGTGAAATGGAGTCACACAAACACAAGCAGAGTGAAATCAGAAATCCATCCCAAGACTCACTAATTCAAACTGGATCAGGATTGTGTCACCAGGGATGCTCTGACTGTCCCCTGGGACTGGTGTAACGGTGGCAGGGAGCTCAAGCACTCTCCTCCTGCAGCCCTCCCAGCAGATTCACTACTGACCAGCATTTGCAGAGAGTCTTTCTGACTTTCCCATAGAATGAGGGAGGACAAACGACAACTTTCTTTAGTTAAAAGATCCAGGACTTCAGAATGGATTAGCTAACACCGCATTGTTGACGTGTGCTGAGCCAGTTGGAGAGACAGACTGCTTAAGGCGGCCAGCATCAAACTGACTCAGATCCTCATTTAATTCAAATCAACTCATGCTTCCAAAAATACACTGCAGTGCCACTGTTCATCTCACAAGAAAAAAATGAAATAGGGAGCTGCACAGTAGCCAAGGTACAGATTTAAAAGGGCATGTGTAATAGATTTTTTCGTTCCTACAGCATATTACTTAAGCCCCATGAAAGAGTTGTTCCCACATGCCTCATTTGTTCTCGCTTGACAAGAAGTGAACTCTAATCTTTCTCCTCTCCTCCTGATGTTTACACATAACAAGCATGAGAAAACCTGATCATTTAATAATCACAGAACCAGAAGCTGAAAACATCTGTTTGATTCAAATCTTATTCTGAATAAAATAAACATGGTTGTTTTCTGCAAACACAATACTCTTCCCTGCACATAGAAATGTATTTATTAGAAATCCAAATACAGGAGAAAGCTTTGCATTTTCCCCAGAGTTTTGCTCAGAGATATTTCTGAAAAAGAATTTTAGCCTCTGCTTCTTAGTTACTAACCAATGAGTGCTTCTTCCGTGAGGAAAGTTCAAGTGTTGTATCGTACAGGCTTTCAACAAAGTTCCTCAGACAGGGGACATTCACTTCATTTTTAACAGCCTGAAAGAAAATTTCATGTTAATAAACCACTATTTCACAAGCTGTTTTATCTGATTTAAAGAAATTATGCAAACAACCTGAAAAATAAACTCACAGCAGCTACGGGGACAAGAATTTCAACAAATAGTCCTGCCAGTGCATGCTTGATATCTTTGTCTTTAACTTCAAGGAAATAATGTGCACATTCCTAAAACAAAACAAAACAAAACAAGATACATAAATTGCATATCAGATGGAGTAAAGACCTCTAAATGTGTGCTGAATGAGCATGAAGTGTCAGTACCTATTTTTGTCTTGCAAATCTCACTGAAAACAATTGTCTATCAACTCTGCATTTTGCAGCAAGCACGAAGCACGGCATAAGTCAACATAAAGGATCTGACACTCTAAACACAACTCTCCACTGGTTCCAGCTGTGCTCAGTGCTGTTTTAAGGGTGCAGAAGGAGTTAGGCTCACAGACTGACCTTAAGCCTACCCTGTGTATACCTTCAGGAGTAATACCACACGTGTGCTGCTTTGCACAATGCTTTGAGAGACAACAAAAATAATGTATTTCCCTAGTAAGATACTCAAGGCAAGCTAAAAAATCTTCCTGCAAATACTTTTGGATAAATTTCACCCTTAGGATCCCCTGCAGATTATGGGTCAATATAAAACTGTGCTGTGTGAGGAAAGCTGTGATACAAACCACCGCAGTTCCCGGCCTGCAACTGGGGTCAGAAAGTGCAAGTAAAAGTGTACTTTTGTCCTAAATGTGCAGCAAACTACTCTCCACACAGCCGTGCTGCTCAGGAAGCGAGCGAGGGAAGATAAGCATCTGCTCACCCGTCAGTCTCTTTTCAGTACAACTTCTCAGAGGACGACAAATCATGTTGCTCTGGTTACTCCTTCCTCTCTGGATCTAAACAGCAACTGTCTTTACAGGGAACGTCCCTACTGACCCTATATTCCTGCATATGTGTGCAGGGCTGTTTACACTTTAAACCACACATAATACTTCCTGGTTCCAAACAGGATTGTCCACCACATGGCTTCAGTCACTCCAGCCATTTCTGCCACACAGCTGAGGCCCCTGAGCAAAGGCAGTAGCCTTCCTGAGCTGCTTCTGAACTCCGTGGTGGAAGACAGGCTTTTCTGGAGTTTTCTCCTGAGATCAACTCACCCTTTCTCTAACAAAGCAGAGATGGTGTGAGAGAGCTTGCAGCTGAAGCCCTGCATATACTCAAATATACCAACAAAGTTACTCAAATATACCGATGAAGATACTCAAATATACCAACAAAGACACTCAAACGAACTGATGAATCTCCCAAAGAATCAAACTGTATTTCATCAAACATAACTAAGTTTTTTACATGCACAGTGCATCTTATATAGTATATATATTGTTGGATATTATTGCAGTACATCTAAGAATTAATTTCATACTGAGATTCAGGGAAGGTAGAGTTCATTTTTATCTAAATTTTGAATTCTACTGTATGGGAGCTCTACTACTGATTTCAATAGCAGTGAACGCTCGATCGCAGCAGCACTGTGCCATAAAGTTGCACCACAAAGTCATTTACTCATATTAGTCATGTGCACTGAACACACACTACCTTGATGTCTTTCCAGCTCTGGATAACTTACATTAACTCAATACATATGAAGATGTGCTCATATAATGAGGCGTAAGGTAAGAAGAAAAATGAGCTGTTTCTTTGTTTAAAACACACTGAAATAAAATGTGTGTCCTGTTCAGGGTTTGGAGAAACGGCCCTGCATGTCTGTATGTCTGTGTATTTGTATTTCAGTGTCAAATCCTTAGTTGTGGGCATCTACCATTGAATTTTTACTCTAATGACATCATCAATATACTGAACTTTACATGGAGGTTTATATAAAACATGTATTTTAGTGGATGAGTGGCTACCAACCATGTAGCAAAGAGAGTGATCCCAAGGAAAAACAGGGAAATAAAAAAATTAGGCTAAATAAATCAGCCGATGGGAATGAGCCCATTGCACATTACCAGCAAGATTGATGTAACCTATTAATTTAAAGCATTCATGATAGTCAAACTATGCTGTATACTAGTGGCTTTCTACACTGTGTGGGTACAGAATGTACCCTACAGGAAGGGGGGGTGAAGGTCTGTTGGAAGGAGACATCACAACCAAGGGAAATTCCATCCAGCTTTGCCTCAGTTCTTTGTCTCTTCCTCTGTTTTTCTCTATCAGATTTCCTCTCCTTCTATGTCAGTGGTGAAAGATACACTTTGGAGGCAGTGGGCAGCTAGGGAGGCATGGCTAGGAGGGACACAGGGCAAAGAACAGCTGTGAGATAGCAGGGTGGAAGGCCTGGGATCTACATTACAAAACCTATTTTTATTGGAGGGTGAGATATGGGGATTAGGGGTATATGGCTGACAAAAAGCTCTTATGGAATGATACACTCTAGAGATTAGACACCGGAGTGCTGAGGTTCAGACCAAGCAGAAAGTAGCTGCACGTGCATTTCTTTGGGAATGACACATAGAAAATCTACTGAATTGTTACAGGAAAGATGAAGGGGAGCCCATTCTAAGAAGTATGGGAACAGAGTTACATACTTAAGGATTTACCTGCATAAACTGAAGAGAAGCTTCGAAGTCCTCCACAGGATACATCTTAATGCGAAAGAATTTCATTCCCATTATAAGACTGATAATGCTTTGAACTACATATGGGCTTTGTTCTTTATGCCGTAACTCTTTTAACTCTGCCATAAATTTCTTCTTTACAGCAGGAAATCTATGAATTCACATTGGTTAGTTACAATAAAGTACACATTAATATTTGAAATGCATTGTAACGTATGCAAATGAAGAAATTTAGCTTTGGTTGTAAAATACCATTTCAGTCGGTATGTGAATAGATTTCTTTTTGTTTAGTTGTCTTCCACTTCTGATAAACTTAGAAAAGAAAACAAAGCATACAGCTCGATCTTACTTTCTTCACATAACTATATCTTTCCAATTACTTTCTTACCATGCCCCTCATTTACATAATGGCTAATAATATAATCAGAATAACACCCTACATTTTTCAAAAATCCAAATTAAACGCTAGTTTTCTGGCAATTACATGCAATATTTTAAAAAAATGCTTAAATATTAGCCATGAAAATATTCAGTTTGCTGTTCCTCCCTTCAGGTTGTTTTTTTTAACAGACATTACAGTAAGAGTTAAAAGCATTAAGGAAAAAGAGCCTGCAACCATTTTTGATCTTCCCTGTGAATCTATTGGAGGTGTTTTTTGAGACAGACTGCTCATGAAAATAACCCATAGGAAGATCATCCAGTAGGACCTCCTGTCCTTTTTGGGACAAAATGGAAAAGAATTTTCATGGGCAGGTGTGGCATGTAACAACCTTTTGTAATTGTCTCTGATAGGGAACACAGGAAAGTTGAAAGAAACAGGTTGGCAGTAAGAAGCCCATCAGTGGTAGTAACATCTTAGCAATGCCTTTCAGAACTGGAGAAGAAAAGCAGTATTTATGGAGAACAGGTATGTTCTGGCTTAGCTTTGGATCCAGATGTCACTTCTATTTTTGCCTTTGACCCACCCAGTTTAGAAGCTTCTTCTATGGTCTTAGCTGATGTCTGTGAAAGTTAAATGATTTCCAGGAACTCAAAATGGTTTGGCTATGTGAAACTGAGTTGATTTGTTTTGTCAAGCAGACTTACTCTCAGCAGATTCAAGAAATCAGGAGGCAGACAGCGTTGTGTTGGGCAGTGAATTTCACCCTCCGCCTGCTTAGTTTGTGGTGTAAGTATATGATGAGATGTTACATTTGGTACATGAGATTCTGAATCTGCCTGCTTTCAGATGTCATCTGCTCTATGAAGTGCAGGAGGAAGGATTCAGAAGCAGTTGCATTAAGTTATGAACTGAAATAACTGCAGAGAGACTTATAAATGTTTCTATATTGGAGGCTAGCCATTTTAAGATTTACCCAGCTAGAGAAAAAATAGTTCATTAAAAAAAAAAAAAAGTTCTTCTCAACCCTTTGGGCTTTCCACAGACATCATTGCTGAGATAAGAAAAATAATGCTGCTGCAGTCAAGTTGCAATTATCCAGTATCACCAGACTAGATGCAGACAGCCTGTGATTCCCTAGCGTTCTCTGCTCTAGAACACCTGGATGAATAGGGGATCAATGAGCCAACAATTTATTCCTACAATACCTTTTAAGAAAGTGAGAAAATCAGAATATTCACATGCAAAGCAAGCAGAACTTCTCAGATTTATGGCAAGATATGACAATCAATTTTGCTTACTTTGCTTGAGCTAGAACACCTATTACTTCTGCATACAAATCCGCAACAATGTGCATATTTCCAGTGTTAGGACCAAGGTACCTAGCAAGAGACAAGAAAGAATTCTTGGCTGACAAAGCATACTTCTTAAACCACTACAATTAAAAAATAAGATTTTCTTTTTCATAGGATTTTTGTATTTAAAGGGCCTTACCCTTCTTTGTATTTAAAGTGCTTGAAAGCCAAGTTAATAACATCATGTACCAAACTGTCTATTACAGGATGAAGTGGAATCTGAAAACACAAAATAAAACAAATACACATGTAGTACACTTCAAGCTGCATACTTTAGTGCTAGTATCTTTGATACAGATCAGTTGAAATACCATCTAGGTAACAAAACAGATTAAATGAGCCAGCCATTCAAAGTTTATTTAGTAATGCAGAGAAACACTTTTGCTTCAAAGACTTGGCAAAGTGCAGTCTGTGTGAGCACAGAATACTGTGTATCCTACGAGCGCAAGAAAGGCAGCCATGAGCCAGCATGCAGGATAGAAGTCATGTTCCTATTACACTCTTAGTAATTCCCATAATTATTAGTTAATAGATAATTTAAGAACATCATACCTGTTTCAAAACTTCTATTAATACTAAAGAAAAAATAAAATCAATAGCCAGATCTCTTCTTTCCATTAAATAGTCCCTCTGCTGTTCATCACTGCAAAATTAAAACCAGGAAACACAGTATTTAGGAGATGTGTCATAATCTGTATTATATGACCTCTTCAATTACACAAATACATATAACAGAAATTAATGCTCTTAAAATTTGTGATATATAGCCCAAATCTAACTTGTTACTTTCAGCTTCTTTTCAATGTTTAAACCTCACCCTCCGTTTCCTTCTTGGTTTTTTTTTCAGTTTAAGATGAACGCAAAACTTAAAAAAACATTGTTTAAAAAAATTGTTTAAAAAACAATCCCCGAACAAAACTTTTGGGTTCCATATTCTAACAGATTGATTTCTTCTTCCATTTCCTTGCTGATGGCACCATTTTGACACTTTGGAGGCAGATATAATAATAATAAATTACTTTGTGTCATCAAATTAATATTTAGATTTGTAATGGATTTTGAAAAATGCCTTGAAAGTACCAAAGGAGAATTCATTACCTAACTGCATTCCCTTTTTTAACTTTGGCATCACCTGTCAAACATCCAAACTCATTTGTTGTGCAGAATGACACACAGGAGTTGCCTGAGGTGTGGAGTTTACAATACAAACACAAAAAATATCCATTTGGATGACTTGATCACAGTTTCAAAGTGCACTGAAAAGATAATTTTGTGAAATTAAACATTAAAGGGACTGATTTCTGATTTGTGAGATTTTTCTTTGCATAAATTCATCACAACTCTTGTAACATTACCTGTACATGTCATGGGGATTGGAACTAGATATCTTTACCTTTATCCAAACCAATTCTATTTAACTGTTTTTAATAAAACATACATTTATTTAAGAGTTGTGCTTGATCGGTGATATAATAAATTACTTGCATTTTGGTTTTCTTGTTTTCACATTAACTGGAGAAAAGACTGGTTGTATGTTCTTTCTCTAACACTATGCATTGACAGAGTGTCCACTGCTAAGATGACTTTCAAGTTGATTTTGGGTGATTTCCTTGAAGACACCTATTTATAAGCAGGTGGTCCTGTAACAAGTTGAGAGACAGAGGCACTTCAAAGCAAGGATTCATGTCATCCACAAGCAGACAACTAGTTGATGAATCATGATTTTATATTGCCTCCTTCAACTGACTCTATGAGTCTGGAAAATTCTGATTCAAGTTTATGTTTACCTTGATATCTAAAAGAGGCTCCTACACCTTCATTCCAGAAACTATTGCCTTCAGTATTTACTGAATTATAATGTTATTCTAAAGAAAATAATTGTCTATGCATTTCCAAACACCATATGTGCCAGTGTTAATTCTCCTGCTGCTTTATTGCGATGTGTAGATGTAGTACAAAGTATAAAGGAAAAATGTAACATTGAAGAAAATCCCCAAGACCAATCCATTTCTACTGATATCATGAGATTAATATATATTTGTTTGCTTGTTTGCTCTAAGAGCTAAGTCAGTGTTACTAAAGCTGTTTGATTCACAGTTTTTTTGCACTGGGAATAGGTGTATGTGAAATTTGTAGGACTGAGCAGAAGGCTGCAGGAAAAAAAAAATCCAAGTGTCACGAAATTATTGCTTCCTCACATGAGTGATGAAGACAGTTTATACAAACTACTATTGAAATTACACTACTGCACCCAAAACAGCAGTAAGAAACAATATGAATAATACGAGGAACATAATTTTAAAGACACAATTCATTCACCTATAAGCTGCAAGAAGAGTTCCAGGAACAAGCAGAAAAAGATCACAACAACTTCAAAGCAACTGTAGCTTCAGAAAAGCTGATAGGTGAAATGTAATTAATTTTATTTTTAAATCTGTCAATGAAATATGGTTGCATATTCAAAATCATACCTTTTGGATTTGGTGCTTGTTCTTGGTCTGTATTCATGAGATTCATCTTCTATGCCATTCTGCCTTTTATACCAATCAAACAAAGTGCGCAGGATAGAGGGTAGACAATATTCTGAAAGTGAGCTCATTGAGCTTATTACCTACAGGGAAAATACAACAACAAATGTTAAAGGTTCTCCTCTTCTGTTAAAAAAAAAAAAAGTAATAATTCAATAGTCTATTTTCTTTCCCGTTTTCAACTCATTTTTTGAGATCCATGGTGCAAGGAGTGACAGTATTCTGCACTTCATATTGAAACATAAGCAGAAATACAATATTGGACTGTATGTCAATAGTGGCTTTCCACTGGCAATACTAAAATGCATCAGAATAGCTGGTCACAGCTTACAACACACCAGAAAACTATCTAGTCCTTCATGGCATTTATTATTATTTGTAACACAATGTTGATTTGAGTTTCATAAAAGTATAAGGAAAAAGTGATGAAACAGATTAGAATCATAGAATGCATTGGGCTGGAAGGGATCTTTAAAGGTCATGTAGTCCAACCCCCCCTGCAGTAAGCAGGGACATCTTTAACTGTCTTCGTGGTTGTATCTGACTGCTGGATGCTCCTGAAACTTAGAACATATTGAGAAACCACACAAGCTCTGCAACAATCTTAACCAGGTGAACATGTAGATGCATTCATCTTACTATTAGACTCCAACGCCTGATAACTTATATCTATATAACAGATATGTGTATATACATCTATGACCATATTTATAGTTTCCTGTGTCTCTGTATGCACAAATTTATAAAACAGTTTTAAATAAATCCTTAAAAGTTCCTGTTTAAACAGTTCTAGTGGCATACTGGAAAAGAAGACTTTGAGGGAACTGGGGCTTTTTAGTCTTGAGAAAAGGAGGCTGTGGGGAGACCTTAGTGCTCTCCACAAGTACCTGCAAGGTATCTGCAGAGATGTGGGGGTTTGTTTCTTCTCTCGGGTAACAAGTGATAGTACAATACGAAATGGCTTAAAACTGCATCAGGGGAGATTTAGTTTGGACATCAGGAAAAATTTCTTCACTAAAAGTCTTATCAAGCATTGGAACAAGCTTCCCAGGGAAACGGTGGTGGTCACCATCCCTGGAGGTATTTAAAAGGTGTGTAGATGAGGTGCTAAAGGACATGATATAGAGGTGGACTAGGCAGGGTTAGGCTGTGGTTGGATTCAATGATCTTAAAGGTCTCTTTCAACCCAATGAATCAAATTCTATGATTCTGTACTCACTTTGTATAAACTGCATCTCCAATTACAAAAATGTTACCAAACATGTTACTACTGAACTATGACTTGAACTTCCTATTACAGGAAACCACAAAGCTGCAAAACATGGAAAGATCAAAACCTAGGGTGAAAAAAACCTCCATTATTATACAAGAGAATATGTATTGTAACTGGACGTTCACAGCTACAGCATTCGTGCACATTCTAAGAAAACAAACCAGCAATAAATTACTGATCTGGAGATCTGTGACCAGGTCATGCAGGGCTTGATCCTGTGAAGTGCTGAGTAGCAGGAGTGAAGTGCTGAAGGATGTACTTCATGGCAAGTACACTGATTAAGTCATTAATTCTGCCAGTTTTATCCACCTGCTTAAATTTAAACCAGCACAATTCAGTTCTCATGGAACAACAACAGTAGAATTTAATCTTGTGTAGGGCCAAGTTAGTGTGAATGTCTTGTCTAAGACAAGAGCAAAACTGGAAGATTGAGTGGATTTGGGAGATTTACAATTCCCAAATGTTACTGAAGCCTTAAATGAGAATTTTTGTGGATGACAGTTAGTTTAGATCAATATAGAATGTCTTTTGCAGTTTCCAGCCTCAGAATTTAACTGATTCACAGTCATGTTCTGGTCTGAAGTCTGTGAGACACTCTCAGTATTACTGCTCAGGTATTATGGCCTAAAATTAAATAAGGAGCATTAGAAAGCTGTAACAACTGCCCCTGAAAAAGAAAAGTTTCTTAAAAAGTAGTAATTTAGGAAAGCTTTCAACCCAGTGTTTCCAACATATTTTATTACTTGGAATATGGAACAAGTTGTTGTGGATGGTGACATGAAGGCAGTGCACTTGGTGCAGTGACAAGAGACCTTTCATAAAGAATTGCTAAAGCAGCCCATGCTAAATTATACCAAAGCCTTCAAGGATAAGACTGCAGATAACTACAGAAAACATGAATCACCTTGTCTCAGTGCAAACCATTTGCTACCAACTCAGTACACTTAGACATTTCAATTGCATCTCTATTGTCTTCAAAGAGTTTTCCTGAAGCTGCGACAACACCAGTTGCCAATTATGAGATGCAGTGAAAAAGTGAAAAAGGATTTTCTGGGGAGTATGAGAATAGAATCACATAATCATAAAATAGCTTGGGTTGGAAGGACCATTACAGGTCATCTAGTACAATCCTCTGTACAATGAGCAGGAACATCTCCAAACAGATCAGGTTGCTCAGAGCCCCATCCAACATGACCTTGAATGTGTCCAGGGATGGGGCATCTGCCACCTCACTGGGTAATAAGTTGGAGCGTTTTTCCACTCTCATGGTAAAAATTTCTTCCCTCTGAATCTAACTTCTTTCAGTTTAAAACCATTGCCCCTTGTCCTATCACTACAGGTGCTACTGAAGATTCTGTCCCCAAATAGAAAAGTGAAAAGCGAACGGTTGTTTCAAGCAGGTCTTCCTGCACATTCACCAACATATCTATATTAATGCGGTTCTCCAAATCCCAGTTACACAATTTCACTCACCACAAAAAATCAAAGTGATTCCTGTTAAATCTCCTCAAGCCATGCTTTCTCTGCTTAATTTACAGCATGTGTCTTCAGTAGGGATAAAAGGTCAATATAGCTTTTTTTCTTTATTTTCCTTTTTTAATCTTTCTGTCATTGCACTTTTAAGACAGGAAGGAAGGGTGGACTGGGCAAAGACCTGGCTCTGAGGGAACAGGAAGGGAGGGAAGTCTAGCCAGCGTGTTGGTTACTCAACCCTTTCATTTACTGGAAGTAAGTCCAGTAGTGAGATGAATTCCAGATCTGTGCTGTTCCTGAAAGGGAGTGCACAGATGTACAAATATGTCCTTGTTGGACAAATGATCATATTCTTCCATCATAAATGAACTACCTACTGTATAGCTTAAGGATAAGAAAGCTGCACAAGTAGGGACCTGTTTAAATCTTGTGTTCACAGAGCATTAAATATACTTTAGGTAAATGTTTAATATTTATTTTTGACCAATATGTAAATTTAATAAAATTCTGCCCCGATAGTTTTCTACAGTTTATATATTTTCATAAAAATCTTGCTATATTGTCAAAATACAAATATAACTAATATTTCCACTAACAGATAGATGCTGATTGCTTTTTAATTTCACATATGAATTTCCATGTGCTTTAACAGCAATCATTTTCAAAACTGCATTCAGTTTCCAACAACATTATTAATTTTTGGCTCTGCATACTTTTCCTATACCATGCATTTCAGTATGCATGTTAAACATGCATTTTATTGCCACTTTAATAAAGCAAAATTACAGCATTTCTTCACAGTATCCATTGACTTTCCCTACATCTATTATTTACACAGTGTCTGCATATTCTGTGCACTTATTGCTGTGTAGATTCCAGTAGGAGTGAGATTCAACACTTTCTATCAATGCTACTAAAAGTGGAATGTGATAAATACTTTCTTAGTTATATTTAGGATACCCATAGCCATGCAATAATGTCTTTACTCCAAGTTTTTCCACTTCATGCATGTCTGTAACAAAGCCCCATAATCACAATTAATACAGGCTAAGGAGAATAGTAGCTGGAACAACATCCGTGCTCCTTGAACAACAGCAAAACTCTCACAGAACACAGGAAGACCAGGATTTCATATGCAGTATATGAAATTAAGGATATAAAGTCAACAATCCCTATTCCAAATACTCTGCACTGGGGCAAGGGGAAGGTGAGAGATGAACTGCCCTAAACTGTAATCAAAGGATCTGCTTGCTCTAATTCTGCTGGACTCTTTAAGACAAAGGTGGTTTGGGGTTTTTTTCTTTTTCTGCTAAAAAAACTGGCAGATTTTTAGACCTATCAATTCTGGTCTAGAAAATACTGAAAAATCTGTAAAATGAAACATTAGGAACAAGTAGAGCAGTGTGTTCATAAAGATCTCCTTTCCTTTATGTATTTATTCTAAGCATTTTTTGGAAGTGCTACAAAGTTAAACTTCCCAGGGAACAGTTAAAACTGATAGCTATTAAGTTGAACTCACTAGTTTTCATTTATGTCCTTGGTTTTGTGAGTAAAAACCAGGATTTTTTTATACCATAAATTTGTAGATGGGTGATTTTACTTGGCTTGATACACATTTGCAATGTTTATAGCTATTTTACTGCCAGGATAAGAAGTTTCAAGTGTGCAGCAACTTCTGAAAATGTTACCTCTGGTTTTGCCTTCAGCTATACTTGTTTACATGCTGCTTGAACCCAAACCTCTGAGCAGGAGCCAAGGGTTGTTCTATGACCCCATCACCACCATCTCTTATACTTCCTCCGCCATGTGTTTTTCTGCTGGTGAAGGAAGAGTGTGAAAAAATGCAGGGACAGGGAAAAGACATAAGGGGCCAACTCAGTGCTACTGCAATGATGATGATACCATTATTCACCTACTACATCTAACAAATATCTGTTGGATGTGAGTAATTATCAGCATATCATTTAACACATTTAGACTGTTTTAAAAAAAGAGACAATCAGTGTGTTGCTTAGTGACATGCATATTTGTATTTTCCACTATTTTATTATTTATCTTTATTTTCCTTTTTTTTTTTTTAGCTTGATCTATTTTTTGTTCCCATTTCCTAAAAGTCTATAAAATATTAAATGTTTTTCCTTTCCAATCTGTATTCTGTAACCTGGTATAATTAAAAGGAGCATGAATATTTGCATAGTTTATGCTGAAACTCCTGCAACACACACCTCATATAGACATTTTCATATGAAAACTAAGCCTTGCTGTTAAGTTTTAATTTACATAGCCAAAGCATTACATTCATTATGTATTTTCATATGGAAAAAAACATCTGCAGGTTGATCCAAGATTACATGGTACCCTTATTCTGCCTCCAGTGTTGTCAGTTCACAGAACATTTATATACCGTGGAAAGAACAGAAGATGCTTTAGTAGAGGCTGAGAGAAGACTAATAAAAACGTGTCCGTGGGTGAGGATAAGCCTCTTGGATAACTACGGGTTTTTTCACCCTAGCTTTTGATCTTTTCATGTACTGTAATACTATGCTTTCCTGTAATAGGAAGTTTAAGTCATAGTTCAGTAGTACCATGTTTAATTACATTTCTGTAATTGGGGTCACAGAGCATGCTAACGCTGGAGCAGTAATGCTCTTTGCCAACAGGCAACTAGAGCTGTCTAATCAGGAACTTTCATAACATGATTTTAAACATGCTATAAAGACATGTAAAACCCTATGAAGAAACGACATAATTTCCTGTATATTTTTTTTTTATATAAATGCAGAGCTAAAAAGGAAAATAGAGTCAGTCTAAGGAATCCAGTTTGTTAGGCTAACGGCGAGACAATCTGCAAGTCAGGATGAGCCAGATTACTTCATACATTGCTCAAGATACTATTACAAGTTTAAGGAGGGTGATGCAATTCGCAGACACACAGAGCCCACACAACAATCCTGTCTGCCTAGCAGGAGGCACTGACACTACACCCATACAGAGGGAAACAGGTCTGCCTGTGCACAGTCAAGTCTCCAGGAGCTGGATCCATCACCACCATCACAACTAGCTTTCCTGAAACAGTGTTTGAGAGCACAGTTCAGGAACAAGGACAGAACAAATGCTGGTTCTCAGAGAGACAGAGATAAAGCTGTTAGGGGAAGTAAGCAATGCTTTTATAATGGTTTAAAAAAGTTTGGGGGGGTCACTTCCTGGTCAATTCAGCATCACCTTTCAATTTCATTCAAATTGAACAGAAATAATTTTGATAAAGTCAGGAGAAGAAAATCAGGTTCTTTTGATAGTGTGTCACTTTTGATGCCTTAAAATTAAAAATTGAAATTATTAGACACTGCTTTAAAATGTTTCCTCACAGGGATTCTCCCTCTTCTGCTACTTAATTTCTGTAGTAGGAATGTCATGTGTGGCCTTTCCTGTTACTAGATGTGTTCTACACACATGTGTAAACAGCAAAGCTTTACACACTTTACCTAGAAGGGAGAAGCAAGGGATTATCAACCTGGTGTACCTTCATCCCATAGACTTTTAAAATATCTGACTTAATTAAAATAATAAAAATGAAATGCACTTGCCCTCTTACTTGGATTTTAGCATCATGTGGAATCATGATCTTCGGAGTTTTCCAGGTAGAACACACCTTCATTTTTAATATCAGCTAAATTATCCATACCTTTGTGAGAACTAATACTGATGCTATCATTTGCAAACATTATTGACATGTACTGATCTAATCATGAAACACGCCAAGTAAAGAAAGACTATCTTCCCATCTCTATCTGAGTTCTATAAAATCTCTACCGTAATTTAGCCAAACTGAAATTCATTTGTCAAGTATGAACCATGTTCTTAAAAACAGACTTATTAGCCAGATTCAGGGAGATGGGACCTGAACCTGGCTGATGAGTGTTTTTAAGAATCCCATCTCCCAGTCACAGGCATTAATCAATGAATACTAGAGTACTAGAATATCTTAAAATGATTGTGCTGTTCAAGCAGAAAACAATGTGAAATCTGAAAAGGAAAACACTGACAACAACTCAGGCTGTGGCACACAGTCTGAATATTTCAACCTGAATAGCTTGTTTGGAAATTTGAAGGAGCTGAAACCAAGGTTTTCTGACAGGATGCCTAAGGCAACTGCAGCTCTCTACTTTTCTATTAACTCTATATACATAGTAGAAATAAATACAAATGTGTCTAACAAAATTTGTCTTAGTTCTTTTTTTTTTTTTTAATCTGCATCTATTTCTTTCCCCTCAGTATTCAGAGTGAATTATTACAGTAGGAAATACACAGTGTTGTTTCACTCTAGGAAGCATTCGCTATTCTCAACTATTTGACTTAATTGTTCAATTTTCTGTCTACTTACCGATAACTAGAAGAAGCATAAGTCTTCTAATTCTTCCTTGTAAGGGGCCACTATTTGCTTAACCATGAATATTTAATCAAATTATGGCCACCCATTATGTGTTTGCTTAATACTGTAGGAACAGTATCACAAGGTTTGCATATGGGTGGCTTAATTTGCTTTCGTTTCCTATTTATGTGTGACTCTTCCCACAGGAAGGAAAAAGAAATATATAAAATTCAGGTCAAAATACCACAAAAAATTTCATTAGGCAGGTAGAGAATATTCACAAAGCAGCCTCCTTCAGCCTACAGCAGCTGGCTCCCCTGCGGGGTCTCTCTGTGGTCAGAGAGGCAAACAGGGAGCTCCCCAGTGCAATGCAGAAATTGCTCTGTTCACCTCCTGCTCTGAACAGTTCTCCAAGCAGGTCTTTCTACTTCTCCCCAAAAGGCAGCTACAGAACAACCCAGAGAGCATGACTTTATCAAGCTAAAATGATGAAATGAGCCTTTGTGAATGCCAGTGGGGTTCCCACAAGGCAACTTTGCTTCTGGTGCAATGTATCTAATGCCGCAGAAAACATAATGCAATGTTAAAATTTATTTGAAGTTTGGAAGTCCTACAGAACCTTCCTATCTCCTCTCCCAAAGTTATATTAAACCCTATGGTACCTGTAGCATATGGCTTTAGCCACAGTTGCTTTCAGAGTTGTTGCTGCTACTGATGCTTCTGCTATGTCTTTCTTGTCCTGTATGTGTGGTGCCACTGGCAGCAGTGACGAGGTCAGCCACATTGCTAGCAGCTACACAGGAATGGTGCAGCAGCAAATAACTTTGCTGTTTATAATACACCCTCAGTTTATCCCCTCTCTTTGCTGGCAGTGAGTTTTGTCATCCCTTATGCAACTTTAAATGTTTAGCACCTACCTTTCTTTCAAAACAGGTTACTTACGTAGGAATATTTTCCAGAAAACTTTTCTTTTTTTAAGAAACAGACTGTTGACAAAAATTAATTCTCTTATTCCTTCATTAAAAAGTGTTTATATTGCTGTGGTTTTATTTTATACTTGTTCCATTTCCCTTACACAATCAATTTATTCATCTAATGTCAGATATAAATTTAATTTTAATTTAAATTTAATTTTAATTACAACCTCAATCATTATATAAGTTCTGTTCGGTTTTGAATCTTTTTATCTGCCAACCATTTTTCTCTAGTTATTGTTTACCTTATCATACACAGGCATTTATCCTGACAACTGAATTTATGATTAATTTCAAATACAGCATGTTGGCCCAGGCTGTGTGAAGTAGTGCATGTATAAGTCATGTTTCGTCACAGATACAGGAACAAAATACACTGATGAGACTGACAGCAATGACAATGATTCTAAAGGCCCCTTATATTGATCATAAGGAAACAAGCATGAGGCTATGCACCTCTTTAAAAAATAAGATATTCTGAAAAGATACAGTTTGCTTCAAAACCTTCATCAGGGAAAAGAGACAGGAAATAACATACGTGTGTAATACACTGTAAAAAGCAGGGAGTATGTATGGGGCGGGGGAGGTGGGGGGGAAGAGAGAGATAGGTAAAAGAGCTTGAAAACAGCAGAAAAATTCCTCCTAATTCCAAACAAAGAATGGTTAAATGGTTAATGGAAAGCACTTGTCATTCTCCTAAAGTACATTGAGAGATACTGCTTTTGCAGTGTTAAACAATAACACAAGGACAGCAGACTGCCTTCCATGTATTTGTCTTATAGCCTGAGGAATGCAAATAATACAATTTCAAGTCTCTTACTTGATCAAACTGAGAGTCTTCTCCTCGTTGCAGAGATTTGGTCAGTGGCTTCTCCTAAAAGAAAATATGTTAAATATGTATTACTTAATATCAATACTATGATATACTCTATCAACTCTAGTATTATTTTTCCCTTAGATTTTTACTCACACAATTTGCTTCCCAATTGTTTCATGCCGGAGCCACTGTTTGTTTCCTCTGCAAAGAAGACCTCTGCATACACCTGACTAACACTGACAGAGTGCCTTTAGTGTCTCTCCAAGAAAGAACAGGACTAGCCGTTTAGTACACTGGAGTTCCTTGGTGCTCACACTCATGAAAAATTCTTTCAAAACCCTAAAAAGCACCTGGAATTCCCTCTAATATGTAACTAGAGAGTTTTATTTAGCTACAGGATGTACCTTCTTGTTATAATACTACCAGGCAATATACAAACATGTCCATGGATATAGTGCATCATGCAGTGCAAACTGAAGTGAAGATGATTTTAAATTTATCAAATACCACAGAGTTCATTTTTAGGGAAGATAATTGTTGAAAAACGGCTGTATTATTAAAAATGAAAAGGAAAGGAAAAGGAGAAAAGAAAAGAAAGGAGAAAAGAAAG
>VXBZ01000456.1:1058482-1095649 GCA_013399135.1 Heliornis fulica
AAAGAAAAGAAAAGAAAAGAAAAGAAAAGAAAAGAAAAGAAAAGAAAAGAAAAGAAAAGAAAAGAAAAGAAAAGAAAAGAAAAGAGGCGAAAATGCATTTTTTTAATGGAAGAAAATTTTCAGAACACGTTCTCTGAGTACATGGGAAGGCCAAGGGCAACTCTCCATCTCAGAAATCTGAGACTTGTAAACAGCCATTCAACTTTATGGCTTTTTTTTTCCAAGCAGGCTCCTTACTGAGGCATGTAGAAGTACATAGTCCTTTTGGGTACATTCCTGATGTACCCAAAAGTACACAAAACATGAATCTTCTAAACCACAATGAAAAGAATAGTTCAGTATTTGAAGGCAGATGACAGTCTGAAAAACGTGTCACCATCACAATTCTGCATTGAACTGTTGCTGGTGTCTGAAATGTGCCAGCACCTCATTCATCTCTAAATCACAAATCTTTCCTCTCCTACAGCTGCAAGATTGGGTCTCTCCCACCAGCTCAGCGTAAGGTTTTCTGTTCAGCTTTCAGCAAACTATTACACTTCTCAGCATCAGGCACAACACCATCACTGCCAAGGGATGCGAGACGTCAAACAAAGAAATATGTAAAGCTGCTGAGATAACAGAATGGAAAGACTTGAGGGGGTCCAAAATTTTCTATTATTTGATGGTTCTCTCAAGAGAAAATGTCGCCTAATATAAGCTGCTGACTGAGTTTGAAATTAATTATGCTGATCCACTTGCAACTCCAGCTGGCAAGGAGGCTGACTGCAGGGGGACCACAGGGAGACCACCCTGAATACCTACCAAACAGAACAATAATCAATGAAATCTTCACTTTTGAGTTGCTGATTTATCCAGAACAGTCATCAATATTTTTCATTGTTATCTCTAATGTCTAAGTGACTTCTCCAAGTAACATTAAAGGCATGACAACTATTAATTACAAATTTGTGGCAGATTATTGGTAACAGACATGTACAGTAAAATCCTGTAGCCCAGAAACGGACATGACACTACCCCACACACAGTCTTTCTTGATCAGCACCTTGGTGCTACCCCTACCTAGAAGTGTCTCACAGGAGGACAATACTTCTGTTGCCTATTGCCACACACTGATAGCAGTTACTATTTTAAAAGTAGCATTCTACTTATTTACAAGGAAAAGGATTCTTAGGTTTTCATCAGTCCTGGATGAATCAATGTACTGAGAATTAGTGCAGTTTAGGAAAAAAAAAACAAAACAAACCACACCATCTTATTTCTAAATTAAACTTCTGATACTGTTACAGGAGACTTGTGTTACCATGGAGAAGTTTCTTAAGATCTGTTTCAATAAAAAAGGCTTCATCATCCCTGAGCTTTGTGTTCCTGTGCCCAGCCAATGCCTAGCTTTCAGGGTAGTGCCTGACACCCGGCAGAAATGCACTCGGGGTTTCAGGCAGAAATAGGATTCCTTAACATATGTTTGTGTGTAAGGTGGACATAGTTAAATGAGACAAGATAAGCTCTAGGAACCCAGGCCTGGAACTGCAATCCTGGAAATGTCCTTATTTCCTGTTACCTATCTCTGGAAGCACAAACACCTCACAAATACCTCAGTTTCTGGGTTAGTGAAGATGTCTCCATTTTGAGAATGCAATAAAACTCATCTCTTGTCCTCTTAACAGGTTACTAAGCCAGGGTTTCTCAAACCATGGTACATGAAAAGAAACTGTCCACAGGCTGTGCAACAAATCACAGTAGAAGGCAGACTTGGGATGGACCAGCTAAGGACACCTACCAAAAGCTGGGCAGGGTTCTGTTGCCTTAACTTTTCAATATCCTTAGTACATATATTTGACTGAAGCCTTCTTTTTTCCTTCGTCCCATCCCACAGCTACTGCTGTTCTTGCAGCACCTCTTCCCGGTGCCTTTGCCAGGCAGCAGGTGCTACCTCTTCTTCATCCTCCTGTTCACTTTGCTGCCAATGCTGTGAGGGTGACAGAGCACTGGAACAGGCTGCCCAGAGAGGTTGTGGAGTCTCCTTTTCTGGAGACATTTAAGACCAATCTGGATGCGTTCTTGTGTGATCTAATCCAGGTGATACTGCTCAGGCAGGGGGTTGGACTGGATGATCTTTCGAGGTCCCTTCCAACTCGTAACAGTCTGTGATTCTTCTCCTTCCTCCTTGACTCTTTCTACGTATGGCACCATCACTGACACTACCTTCAGCAACCGCAGCAACAGCCAGCCTGGCTAGACCCAAATAGACCCAATTAGGCCAAGAGTCTCTGCACATACCCCCGTGTTATGGGAGGGTGCCCACTTCAGAGCAATTCACTGTACCCCTGAAGTGAATGGCAATAATCAGAGAAAATTATATTTGCGGCTTGGAGATGTGAGAAAACTCACAAGTAGAAGTTACTACTATTTACATTACCAATGATGAGTACTGTACAAAGAGACCTGAATAAAGATAAAGGGCTAGATACACATATATTTTTTGGTGCCTGAGTGCTCCTTAAGTATAAAATGATAAAGAAGATTGCTTCCATAATGGGTGTAGCAAATGATATTTTCTGGAAGACACTTCTGACTAAATACAGATCCACTACACTCAGGTGCTTCAGTTTTCCTTTGAAAACAACATTTCTTCTTTATGCAATATATAATTTTTCTCATCTACTGTAAACAACTTGCCTATTCTATATCGCTTACTTCTAATATCCTCACAAATCTTACCATTTCATTTTACACCATGTTTTCAATATTTTGGCTATGGCAGCGACTATATAAGATACATATATACTCAGTGGTAGACATTTTCATTATATACCAAAGGTTCAGTACTGGCAATGACAAGGTTAAAAAGTAAGATAAAGTGAAATTACCTCCAAGTAATAGATTTCATAGTACCCTGGAGATACACTTAAAAATTTTTTTTTAAATCTAAAAATGTTTCCCAGCCTCAAGGCACTATTTTATTTTTATTTATTTTCTTGCCCACCCAATTCAGAAATTCCAAAGAGGCCCTTTTATATTATGAGTTGACTCTACTTGAGTCTCAGTAGCTATACCACATTCTACAGAAATGTCTTCCAAATCTTGGATGAATAGGTAGACTGAATTTGGAGCCAAAGCCTACAACCACAAAATATGAATAAAGAAAGTTTTGATTAATCTGAAAGGGCCCTCAGCACTCTGAGCTATAAAAAAAAAACATCAGAAAAATTCAGAAGAATGGACTCTCAATAATAACATTTCCATTTTAAATCAGTAAGGTAAACATCCTCATTTCTTGTTTGAAGTGCTGCCTTCGATTGTATGCTCTGTATTTGTTCACGTTGGAAACTCCCATAATACAAATACATGTTAGAGATAAGTAAAGATCAGCAAAGACAATTTTGCATTTAATATCATTTTTCAAGAAAAATATATACACTTTTTGAATCACCGATGCTTACAAAACAGAATGCTCACCTAAAAATTAATTTCCTTCCTCTGCCTCATTGGTGTTGTGAACACATTAATATAAGATACAATATGTTGAATATGCAATGGAAAAAATATTTATCCCATTTGCATGCATCAACTAAATATAATATTTATAATTTATCTAAAAATAACATATCAGTCAAACCCTGTATTCACGTAGCCACACTAAAACATTTCTCCAGACTGTCAGCTACCTTTAATAGTTAATATATGAATGGCTTTACAGGACTGCTACATAAATATGTATATAATTGGGTAAATTTACACAGGAATAGCTTTTCTCAACCACCTGTCACAGAACTGTGTTCAGGGAAATATGAAAACAAAAGGATGTTGTAGTACCTATTAAGCTTCATTACATCACCTTGTTAGAATGATACACAGAATCATGGAATCATGGAATCATAGAATTGTCTCGGTTAGAAGTCTGCATCCTCGGTCTTATCCACTGTCTCTAGCCTGTCATCCACTACTTAAACCATGTCTCTCAGCATCACATATAATTGTCTTTTAAATACCTCCAGGGATGGAAAATCCACCATCTCCTTGGGCAGCCCATTCCAATGCCTAACATCCCTCTCTGTGAAAAAGTTTTCCCTAATATATATAAAAATATATATATTTATAAAAGTCCTTAAAGTAATTTCTAATCTCAGCAACCATTAAGCACGTTATTCCTACAGAATTAGGCTGGGTACTATATCACTGACCAAGATAAACCCCTCTTTTTATAAGGACATGGAGGATACAAGGTTATTTTGATAGAAAATATTAACTTTTGCACTTCGTGCTAAAAAGCAGCCACATATACTGCACTGTAGAGCAGTCTGCTGGGATGGAAGAGTTACCAAAAAGAAACAGAAGAAGAATGGACCTTTTCACAGAAAATGGAGTAGACATAAACCACATTCAAATACTACAGCTAAAATATATATGAAATGCATGTGAGAGCAATCTTTAGAACCAAAAAATCCCCAAGCTAAATTCTTTCCCACTTACGATGAATCATCACAAAAGCCCCAAAAGAAACTGAACATCTTTGTATTATATTCTTTTCAGAAGCAAAGGAAGGCGTGTTTGTAGGAAAAGGCCTGCTCCAAAAATAGCTGTATCAAACATGCTACATTTTTAATTTTGCCATTGGCTACTCTGTACAAAGATCAGAAAACATATCATTGTCGATCTTGCACTCACATGGTCTGTAAACCATTATCTGTATCACCCAGGAGAAAATGCCATGACGCCGATTTGTTTCTGAAGGCTGGGCATGTGCAATTTTATTCCACAGAGAGGGATAAAGAAGATAGGGCACGTTCCCTTCAGGTGCAGCCAACCTACTAGCCAGGTGCCTCTGAAAGGAACGGTTTTTCTGGTCCCTGCCTCCATTCTAAACTCCTCAGGAAGTAATCTTCAGCTCTTATTTACCTTTCCACTATTTGGGATTTCCCACCACCACCACACCAGGAAGCCAAGTTAATTTATACCTAAGCAATTAAGAAAGCCAAGCTTTTTGACTCAAAAGCACAATCTCCTCTGATAGTCTCCAAAATATCTCCTACCTTGAATTTCTTTGAAACACACAATTAGCGTCCTGGTTTCACAACTGTTTTTTGGAATTAATTAAGTGGGTCCTCACGCATAAAAATATAGCTTGCCAGTTCATTTGATGAAAACAGAATCTCTAATTTATCTTGTTGCTCTGCTCAGCATCAATCACTGACCATGGTACACAGATAGCAAAATAAACAGAAAACAGGATTTCCTTTATTAACCTTTGAAATTCTGAGCATTTACCAAAAAGAAATTCTAAATGCAAACATAAAAAATAGAGATTCAACTGCAACTCTGCATAAGAAAAACATCTAGACTCCAAAAATATTAAAGAAAACTCTGATGAACGTCATGCAACTTTTGAAAATTAAGTAAAAAAAGTAATGCAAATTGTACATGGTATTTCATATGGAGGAAAAGAAAGCACACTTGAAGTGTCTATGAACCACATGTAAAAATATTCTAAATCTCCCGTAATTTTTTATTTTGACAAACTCAGATAAAAACCATACTTGTCATTACAGTCATTGCATAAAAATAATTAAAGGTGTATGTTTAGAAGACAGACTCAGTAGTGCTTAGCCAATTCATTCTTTATGGTCTTTTCTTTGTAACAGCTCTTCTGTGTCATTCATGTGGAAAGGGATGTGCCCAGTACTGTTCAATACAAAACTATGTGGGAAAGCATCTGTTGAGCTTTAAATATGGGTTTTTCTTCACTGGCTCTGACTCTTGCTTCTCTAGCGTCCATGTCATGTACTGTTCTGACTTGGTGATAACTATGTCATCACATCAGGAATTACAGGCTAATTTCTGTCTGGCTATCACATTCTCCTCAAAAGGCACCATTTACCTATGCTGTCTACCAACAAAATTAAAATGTGAACACTCAGAAATTTTGTTCATGAGAATGTTTAATCTAAAGTTACTGGTTTATCAGAAAAAATGGCCAAAAAAGGCCAAAGAAATGGCAAATTTATTTATAGAAGTGGAGTAAAATCCCAGCAGCCTGAAGGGAGAAGCAAACCCACTGAATTAACAGTTACTTTCCGAGCTGTAAAATGCACAGTGCAAAAATTAGCACTGCAACTTTCCCAAAACACATAGAACTTTATAAAACACCAGAAAAACCCAAGAAACATATACAAATGTTTTCTTTCTTTTACTTACCTAGAGCAAACAACTCAAGAAATCTGACATTCTTTACCAATCAGTAAAAAAGTCAGAGAATCATAGAATAACTTGAGTTGGAAGGGACCCATAAGGGTCATTGAGTCCAACTCCTGGCTCCACACAGGACCAGACAGGTCAGAGCATGGGACTGAGTGCATTGTCCAACTGCTTAGTAGCGTTTAATAGTAGTACCATGTCTAAATAATTATTTACCTGAGTTAAGTTTGACATTATCAATATTCCCAGAGATTTAAACTCCTAAAAGTGCTATAAACTAAACTGGCACTTGATTATAAATTTGCATATTCAAAAAACCCCTAAACTACTTTAAGTCATTGCTGAACTAAACTAGTACTAAGTAAATGAGAAAGGCCTCTTATAGGAAGCAGCAGTAATAAACTGTTGGAAAACAACATGCCTATTACATTGCAAAGTCTGCCTGCAGTAAGACACACACAAAAAGAGATAGGGTTTTTTTTTGCTTATATTATGCATTTTCTTCAAGGTGAGCAAAATACATATGATTTAATTCTCAAAAATGATTGAAATAAATGTACGTTTCTTCTCCTGTTTGTGCTGAGGTTTTTGTGACAGCAACTTCATACAATCATAGAGTGGTTTGGGTTGGAAGGGGCCTCAAGACCATTTAGTTCCAACCCTGGGCAGGGACACCCTCCACTAGACCAGGTTTCCCAAAGCCCCATCCAACCTGGCCTTGAACACTGCCAGGGAGGGGGCAGCCACAGCTTCTCTGGGAAACCTCTTCCAGTGCCTCACCATCCTCAGAATGAAGAAATTTTTCCTAGTATCTAATCTAAATCTACTCTCTTTTAGTTCAAACCCATTACCCTCTGTGTTATCACTCCATGCCCTTGTAAACAGTCCCTCTCCAGCTTTCTCGTAGCCATCCTTCAGGTATGGGAAGGCTGACTTTGTGAAATAGAAAAACTGAAAGATCCAGTTGTAAGTTGTACAGATTTAGGAGACAAAGTCACTGCAGCCAAGTAAGTTGAACAGTACTGTTCATTCTTTTCCATCTCTGACATCATTTATGAGAGTGGGTGAAGAGAGGTGCTTATCCCTTACCTTGATGTACTGTTGTACATCTTTGTTTCCTAAACAGAGAAGTTAAGTCACACTTCAGTCCTACATTCAAAGAGTTTTATGCCAACTAGTTTATGATGAGGAAAGATATTCCTTCTGTACAAGAAGCACACTGTAGACAAACGCAGGAAGCATTTTTTTTTGTCCTGCGCAGAACGGGAGATGCACAGCTTCTCTCTTGAGCTCACCATGTTGTCTAAATAACTACAAGATTATGGCCCTCACCTTCAGTCAAAGCTCCTGCTCATGGTGAGAGTAAAATTGCAAGGATTCAGGGGACCTCCATGTTCCAAGCAGTGGATGCAGTTCCTTCTTTTAGTACATTTACACAGAACTAGTAGAATGCTATAAAAACTGAGAGATTGTGAAGGGTGGACAGACTTCCCACATTTGTAAGCCTTGGGAATGAAAATGCAGGATTGGCATCAGAGCTCTAATAAAAAGTACAGCAGAGTAAAATTCAGAATACCTATCTGGATGCAGACATCCCTAACACCTGATTACAAGGCAGGACTGTAACAGCTACTAGGTACCAGAGCACGACTCAAATACCAAGAGAGACACTTGCAGTTGTTTCTGATACAGAACTGCCCTGATCCCATGGCTTTGCTGGTGCCAGGGCTCAGCAGGGCTGGTGACAGCAGCTTTGGCTGGCCATGAGGACAGCAGGGCAGGGCCTGGCTGCCAGGGTCTGTCCCTCACTGCAGGCAGATGCAGTGCAGGTGGGGAGGCAGGGACATCCCTGGTCATCAGGCTCCTCTTTGGGATGTGCCAAGGCTGGGCAGGGCTGTGAGGAGCTGGAGACCAGCCCTGCTGCGCTATGACAGGGACCAACAGCTCTGGGGGCTGTAATGGGGCCCTGGGATGAGCACAGGGGTGAGCAAGGCCCAGAGGAGGCCATTAATGACTACTAGAGTCCACAGAGCCTGGAGTGCTAGTTACCAATTCAGATTAATGTGACCTAATTTAATCAAAGCTATAGGAAGCCCTTATCAGTTGATTCCAATAAATTTAGAGTTTTATTTGTGGGGCTGCTCCAGGCACAGCTGAGAGCTCTGAAGAGGAATCATGTTTCTCTTAACCCTGAAAGAGATGGGGGAAATAAATGTCAACTACTGACCCTGGTAATGGTCTGGTGGTCTCACAGCCACTGCTGCTTTAAGGTCAGATAGCTACTTAATGTCAATAAATATGTGTTTATTTTCAAAGAATAGAGTAACAGGGAGAAAAGGTATATTTTTAAGTGAACTCAAGAAATCTTGTTCTCTTGCTACAAGTATGATGGCCACAAAAGTCATAGCTTCCACTCATACTACACACCCAGCTAAGGAAATAAGACCTTAGTGAGTAGATTTCTAAATTAGGAAGGTAGGTACAGGAAGTACTTATGTTTTTCTAGGTTTTATTTTTTCATTCCAGAAGATTTACAGGATCAAATATGGCATAAGTGAAGCTGTCTGGTGTATAAACTGTACTATGCCAGATTCAAGCTCAGAAAATAGTACATAAGTTTAAACTTCAAAAAAAAAACCCTCCAGCAATCCTGATGAAGTTGTGTCTCACCAACTTCAAACATGATCCTGAAAGTGTGCAAAGGATGAAGCTATTGCAAAAATAGATACCTCTTTAATTGCTACTTATCTGGCATGAATGCTACCAAAGCAAATTCTTGATTTTCATTCAGTCCTTTGTGATGACAGACAAGTGATAAGTCTGGTCTGAGATGACTGTGGAATGAGTTTAATTTTCTGGACAGTAGCAATAAGCAGTATCTATTTGACACAAAAATGTGATTAGGAGCATGAGGTAGGTTTTGAGCTATATCTGCACGTGTTGGCCAACACATAATATACTGCAACAGCCTTGGAGATCTTGGATTCAATTTGCATTTTAATATTGAATATTCTTAGTGATTTGAACCATCATATGTACCACTGACTATCCTTCAACTACATCCATGCAGTAGTGAGGTCCAGGGACAAAGCTTCCTGGAGAGTTTTGCTCTCAGAATGAGATCTGAAGCCTTAAACAGTATTCTGACCACACAGCCAGCTGTGGAAACCCTGAGATCACTTGAGAAAGCTCCTGCTGACACTGCCTGGCTCTGAAATGTATTAATGTTTTTATGGACCTGTGTATAAATGAAAATGCATATGCCAATGGCTATGCAAGAATGTGTCTTCATTCTTTCTGGTTTCTAAAATGGAATGAACTTCTTTATTTTGTATGGAAGCTAGAATCTGACCCAGGCTGCATCCTGTCTCCATCCTTCTGCACTCACCAGGATGACCTCTGAAATTTACATCTGCCACATCCTCAAAGTCTTTTTCTAACAATGTTTTTCATACTCTTGTCTCTCAACTCCTTGTTTCAAATCTATGACATGTCCTTTTGACCTATAGAGAAGATATTTCATCTGTGGTCATAGACTGAATCACATAAACCTTTCTAAGTCCTTCAAGAAGATAATGCTCCTGAGGTTCAAGATTAGCCACACTGGAAAGACAACTACTCTACACTGTTCAGTGCATGGCTTCTGCTACAGGTGTCAGCCTCAGACAACTAGAGGGGGATATTATTCCCATAGTAAAGGTTGGAAGGAGAAGTGAAGGGTCCTTATGCCATTGGAGATGTCTTTGCTGTATTTGATGGCCTGCTTCTTCAGTACAGAAGCTTGATTTTCCCCATATTTTTCTGACTTCGCATCCTTTCAGTACATAAGTAGGGATTGATCTTTTTGGAGGTGGTATCTCCCAGGCTTAGCTGCTTCTACAGATCTGTAGGGTCCCATACAACAAAAGAAAAGTGTATTGAGGTTACATATCAAGTAGTTAGAGGGCATGGAAATGCTTCACTTCCTTAAGAACAGGTGAGAAGACAGTCCTCAGCACAGTATAACAGACAGAATTTGATTTACAGAATTTGATTGACAGAACTTTTTTTAAAGTATCTTAAATGCTTCAGAGACAATTATTGAAAGAATAATTATTCTTAATGTCTTGCACATTATTTTTTCACAAATAGATCTAAACAAATTATTCACTAATATTTATTTATATAATTCTAATGCTATATAATACTGTGATACTACATAAAGTATACAGTAGGAATAAAGACTTGTGGTACATTAGACAGAGAATTATGATACTACAAACAATGAACTCATTAGGGTTGGGATGAATGGCCCACACGTTTTACAGTGTTTTGAATTTTACACAATTCCACAAACACTAGTGGAATTAAACAATTATATAAATGACAAGTGACATAATCCTTGAGTGATATGAAGTGACACAGAATTGGATAAGGACAGATGAGAATGGAAATCTGGCATGTTTGTAGCCTTTACAGAGAAGGTTATAAGGAGGATAAATGTATGGGGAAAAAGAACAACATTTTCAATATATTCTTGCATAAGGTGATTGAAGGTCTGCCTTTGAATTTATCACACACGTAATGAGTGAATAGTTGGAACACAGAAGGGCAGTTTGTCTTTCCTCTTTTCCATGACATTCCTTGTTTCTCATAGTAACTCCTCTCTGTGTACTGTGAATAAACAGTTGTCTAAATGCTCAGTGTATGCCAAGATACTCAGGAGGACTTCAAATGTAAAACTGTGACACTAATGTGTCTCACACATGAGGAGTCATTCCTCATGTGATACAGCTGGAACCTCTGTCCAGTGAGCCAGAAAATTCTACATTACAGATGTGTGATAAAACTGCTTCATAGTATTGCAGCCTCCACAAACCTTATTAGTCAATCCATGGATTAACCCCAGCTGGTAACTGAGCACCATACAGCCACTTGCTCACCCCTCCCCCTGGTGGGATGGGGAGGAGAATGAAAAAATAGCTTGTGGGTTGAATAACAGTGTAATAAGCTAACGAAGGAAGAGAATATTATTATAATTATGCTATGCTATGCTATAACTAATGCACAAATGCAACTGCTCACCACTTGGAGAAAAAAAAATCCTGATGCCCAGTTTGTTTCTGAGCAGCAATCTCACCTCTCAGCTAGTTTCCAGAGTTTTACCTGGGGCATGGTGTTGTGTGGTATGGAATATCCCTTTGGCCAGCCAGGGTCAGGTGTCCAGGCTGTGCCTTCCCAGCTCCTTGTGCACCTGGCAGGTGTGAGATGCTGAAAAGGGCTTGACTTAATGGAGGCACTACACTTACCTAGTAACAGCTAAAAACATCCATGTATTACCAGTATCAGTCTCATACTAAATCCAAAGCATGGCACTTTATCAGGTACTAGAAAGAAAATTAACTTCATCCCAGCCAAAAACAGGACAGTTAGTCACAGCCCAGCCCTCAAAAAAAAACCAAACCTCCTTTATTTCCTTTTCTCCTGAGTTTGTACTTAGCATATTTCTTCTGCAATGCCTAAAGAAAGTGAAGCCCAGATTAAAACCAACTGACAGCCCTGACACTGTACTTCTTAGTTTTTCACTTAAACAAGCTTGCATTATTCTTGCCCTTCTTAACCATCTCCTTCTCTGTTATCACCAGTTCTCTTTTGATAGAGGGCTATGTTTTAATGCCTTTGAGCTTTTAATGAACTGGAAGAATAAACGCTCTAGTATCAACCACATCACAGCTTTCAGGTTTTTTCCATTGTCCAGATATACCTACCTAAGAGAAAGTTACAGGAAGAACACATAGTCTTAATCCTATAATGAGTAAATTCAGTCCTTGAGTTGAGTATTTAGAGTGATCCTAAATTGAGACAAGCTCAGTAAAAGAAGATGCTTGCGGGAGAAAAGCATAATGAAAGTTTACCAGCAGCTAAATTAACCATTAACCACTGTCAATGCCTGTAGCTCGCTATGTTTTATCAATGTCTACAGCTGTGTGTAAGTACGTCTGAAAGCCGCATTTGAAGATTAGCCTGATCAGTATGCACAGGATGAATTATTACCCTAAGTGATAATCAACAGTCCTAAAAAGGAAACTGTTTTCTGGGTTTTCCCCTTACAGTGTTAAGATATGTAAACACATTTTATCATTTAAACTGGCAAAAATATTCGCCTGGATTCCACATTCTAACTTCATCTTAAGGTCGCCACTGCTTAAAAAGAAAATCAGTAGTAACAAAATATCAATTTGTGTTTGTAAGCGAAGTAATGCAAAGAAGATTCACAATAAAAACTGACAAAAATGTAAATATGAATGCAATCAGCTGTGAAAAAAAGGTCTGCAGGAAAATTGTTAATACTCATTATGAAGGAGAACAATTATTTACAGAAAAGATTCAGGAAATTATTAAAGGTCATCAAGAAGAAATTACTTACATTAATTAATTCTGCTGCCAAATACCTTTAATTTGGATTAATATAACTTGACAATATGGGATCAGTAGTTTAATCATTAAAAATCAGGCATATAATTATGAACTTAATGTAATTCTTGTAATGTTTGTTATATTTCAGAGACCTTAAAAAAGGTGAAAAAATTGACCTGAAATTCCAAGTAAAATATTCTCCAGACAAAGTAAAAAAAAAAAAAAAAATCACATCTGGAAACAAAAGGTTTCCATAACTTGTTAAGGACTTAGCAGCGGACAGCTAACATTAAATTCATGCCTAGAAAACATTAACTGGGGAGTGTGGTTTTTTTAATGATCGCTGCCAGATCCAGTAACCAAAATGTGAAATGGTACTTGGTTGACAGCCAGCACAGCAGGAGGAGTAGGTGACACTGCCCTCTGCTTCTCTGCTGCTGGAATCTTGCTATCCCAGCTGAGATTTCTTCGGGCTGCAGAAGGGGGTGGGTGCTTTGCCCTTCACTGCTGCCCTAGAAAACAGCAAAATATTTTTTTGTGCCTTGCTAGCATCTACAGCTGATGGCAGGACACAAACCTGTTTTCCACTGTAGATGTCAGAACACTGTAATTTATGGTTGGGCTCTGTGTGCATCACAAAATAAAGAGATGAAAATATCAAAGATGCATATCGAACCAAAGGAAACTGCGAGAAAAATTCATAAAAACAACAGTAATGATAATCAGAAAGGATAATCAGGCTAAATGTGTGCATGAGAAGAAATATCTAGATAAAGAATATACCAGTAACTCTTTAATCCTATAGTAACTTCAGATCGTGAATCTGAGCTAGACTTGTGATAAAAGAGAGGAAAAAGCAATTATACTATAAACAGATCATTTTAGCTTCTCTACAAGATATCTTAAGTACTCATCACTCATTATAAAATTAAACTGTCATACCTTGTAATGACTTGAAAATTCAAACTAGAAACATCTCAGTATTAGAGCACTTTGCAAGTCTGATTTTCTATGAAGCGCATTTGAATTTAATTAGAACAGAATCTTCAAAGAGCTTACCATTTGACTACCTATTGTGAAAAAAAGGCCAAAGGGTGGCTCTGCACCTCCAATTTATCTTTGTCTCACAAATCCCTGGGACTCCCTAGTCACATTTCTAGTCTGTAGAGTAGAAATGTGGAAAAATGCTGCTAAACATCCAACAGCTACCCCACAAAAAGGGTGGACATAAACTTCTAGCCTTTATTCCAGAATAGTTTTTGCCATTTTCCCTTGTCACTTCTTTCATTACAACCTAATTATTTCAAGATCATTTTGACTGAATGTCTACAAAAACCTGCTTACACATTTGTCACAGTCACCCTCAAGTAGCAGCATGCCATGACTTATACGTCCTATTAGTATTAATAAGATATGAGTATGGCATTGAATTATTGTTAGTGTCTCACAGTTAGACCCCTGTAAGAAATACATTCAGAAAATGTTGACAGTAAGGCGACATTCCAGTCTCTTGTCACATTTTTATATTCCACGTTGACTTTACAGAATAAAATTTCACTGAACAACCACTAGATCAACATTTGAAGTTTCACAAAGAGACAAAAATAATATACCAACACACAGCCACTCAAAACCATTTTAAGCATGGTGAAATGGGAATAAAATAGTTATTGGTTCGTATCTGTGACTAAAATATTACATGAAAATGCAGAATAACAGAGGTGCCACAAAGAAATCATGTTCTCAGTCCTAGTCTTTTTATTGTTTTCCTTGATCTTGTCATGCAATTTTACAACACATTTTGTCTTAAAATTTTGAGGATGTGCACTCTACATCACATGAAGACTAGATGGTAACAAATAGCTTCTGGCATTTTTTTAAAAAGGACCTATCAGTTTCTTCCGTTTTAGGAATTTAGGGGTGGAGGGTACTCATGAAAGAAGAAGAAGAAAGTGGATCTTTGTAAAAATAGTCCTTCCTGTTATCTTTTTTTTTATTATTATCTCCAAATAAAGTAAGATATTTCTGTCATCTTGCATCTACCTAATGTTTCAGTGGAAAGTCCTTAAAAACTTCCCAAGGAGCAAATGTTTTTGAATCTAAATAAAGACACAAAGCTAAACAGACAACTTCAGAACCAGAAAAATCTTTATTCTGCTGTTCAGAATATCCAGACCTGAATATGGGGAACTGAGCTAAGTATTGAAGACTGTGCTTTACAACAAAAATGTTCAAGATTTTATAAAAATACCCTTACAGCTCAGAAATATATGTTGCTGGTTATTTTTATTCTTATTTTTAATTTTTACCTTGTCAGAACTAAACTACAGGTTACAGACCTACTCTTCCCTATATCAAAATAACAAGAATGCATATAGAATGCAGTCTCAGATTAAAACAGCAGACTCACAGAAGTTCAACTGCATAAGACAATTTGAAACAGACGTACTTGTATGTTAAATTTGCCTAAAATATATATAATAACTGCTCTCTCACTGAGTGTGCAGGACCTTGTAATGTAGTCATTTTTTCAAACGCCACATGCTTTTCTTTATCTGGAACAAAGGTGCTGTACCACTTTCTTACATTATGAAATCTACTACTGTCAGAACTAGAATAGGAACCAACATCACTATTCATTTTCATGTTTTAGCTGAAAACCAGTAATGTTCAGAAATAGATGTTTTTATCCTATTTCAGCATTTTCTGATCTATTTTGACTCCAGTGACTGCTCTCCCAGCTGTGAAATCTATGTTGGCTGCCACCCCTTTTGCCTCTTAATAACACTAACACATGTCCATATTGCAAGCAGAAATAAAATATTCATTCCTTTTCATGGCACCCCTCTGGCATATCTTGCGTGCCTCTGTCCTCTCCCACAACCATCTAATTGCTATAGTAGCATATCTTACAGTTTAGGAAACACTATCAAACTCCAACGCAGATTACAAGAAAAATACTTTGCATGGCACAGCAAGCAAGTCTTCTTTAAAATAAATTCTAACAAAGTACATAGATACTTAATAGTTTCTTTTTACTCACAAGAGGTTCTGCCATGATGATGCGAATCTTGCGTTCAGCCTGAGTAGTAAAATTAACAAACAAGCTCTTCAGCACGTATTCGCCTGGTTTGCTGTCGGGGTCAACGTTGATAGGCAACATGGCTGGAGGTCCTTTTTCTCTCTGTGTACCAGAAACAGATGGGACAGGTGGCTTGATGTATCCGTTACCAACTGGAGAAGCTAAAATAGAGAAAAAACACATTTACTTTTGGGTAATTCAATGTGTCTTAGCTTTTCCAGAGTATCCCAACTGCCCAAGCAAAACCATAACTGAAGAAATACACAATACATAAACACAATTTCCATGGTATAGTTGTAGGTAAAATTTACATAATCTAGACTGGAAGAAGAAATCAAAGATGAAATTTTATATATTAAAATTGAGTAGTGTTTACTGGGCAGTACACACTCAATCCTCTTTTTTTCTTTTTTACATTGTAAGAGGTGATGATACCTAACTTTTAATAACAGACTTATTTCTTATGCTTTGTCTTGCAGGTCAGATCTGTAACTCATTTGCAAAATACCAAATTTATCCTTTATTGCTGTTCAAACTGACCTAAGCTTGCTCAGAGGAGTCTGATCTTTTGACTAAGCTGAATTGTGAAGGGCCTGATTTCCCCCTCTTTATACTGAGGTCAATCAAGAATGACTGTTAAAATCAATGACATTTCACCAGTATAAATCTTATATGAAAGGTCAGACATACATTTTCTCAATGGCCAAAAAATGTTGACTCTGTATTAGTTTTCCTGAAAGTACTAAACTCTATGATCTCATTTGCAACTTGTGAGATCACACCTGGACTACTATGACCAGTTTTAGGCTCTCCCTATTAAGAATGACACTGCTATTTTGGAACAAGGACATGTGAGACCATGAAGATGGTCAGGGACCTATATGCTTGCCACAGCCTGAAAGTACTAGAATAGTTCAACTTTAAGAAAAGATGGCTAAGGGGAGATCTTACCGCAGTCTTCAGCTACCTAATGCTGAACAGCAAACACAGCGCTACTTTTTCTTTGAGCACAGTGACATGACAAGATGGGCAACAGACACTAGTTGGAAATGCAGGAAATTCCAATAGATATATGGAAAAAAGATTCTGCTGTGAGGGGGTGATCAAGCAGTGGTACAGGTTGTCCACAGAAATAACAGAAATTCCACTCTGGGTGATAGTCCAAACTTGACTGGACAATGGCCTGAGAAACCTCTCTTGTTGGTGAGCAGAGGTTGAACTAATCATCCTCCACAGACCCCTTCCAATGTAAACGATCCCATGACTCTTTGAATTCCCCATAACCAATATCAAGTATTATGCACTAGGCATAGTTCTACTTACTGTTTTTCTATGAACTGAAGAAAAAAAGTAATTACAGTACTATGAAACAAAACCTCATTAATCCAAATATTACCAATCTACACATGATATTTCCAAAACAAAATCCTCAAGTTGAGCACTTATTGGCAACAAAAGTCATATCTGTTCTTCAGGCAGGTACAGATAGCACCCTCTGTGAGCTTTGCCATAGACTTTAAAAGTAGAAAATTAAGTAACAGTGGGAAGACCGTCAGTTAGCCACTCCGAATGCAATGTATGTGTTGTAACACCCATGAGCGCAGCTGGTGATTGGGACAGAGGTGCTTTAATGCAATACAAACTGTGGAAAATATTGTGAACTAATACCATCGTATCATTTCCTCACAGCATTGCATTCCAGAGTGCTACACTGTGCACTGCATCCCAGAGGCAAAGTAAGAATGAACTACAATGCTGGATGCTGTGCATCTATTGTCTTTACTCCTTCAGCAGAACAGAATTGCAGCTACTACTGAAAGTAACTGTCAGCTATGAATTACATGAGATCGTTTTGAGAGCAAACGAGATTTTTAGATCTTTACTGAATAATCTTTCACTGCTGTAAAATTGGGAAAAGAAAATAAAAATCCCAAAGACAACATTATAGTTTGAGAGTAGTCACGATGTTGCGAAATTAGACCCCAAATTCATGCACTGAAAAAGATGTGTTGGAGGAAAGAGACAATATGTCATTTTAGAAAAATCAGTTTAGAAGTTCACTATATTACTATAATGCAGGATAGAAATGCTTTTGCTCATGCAACTATTCTGCAACTGTAACACATCCATACTTTACTCCTGACTGATGAGATGTGCCATCACCCTTTAGCACAGCTGCATCACTTCTTACATTCCAGTAGACATTTCCTACTACAGTTGTTTCTTGCAAAGTTTCACTTGTTTGTTGAGGGCAAAAGCATAATCATGGACTTTTGTTGGTATTATGACTCCTTGCATAAAACCGAATGTACTGAACAGTTCTACACTTGTGTTATACAAAACTCTTTCTAAAAATACCCTGTTGCACTGAATAATAAACTACTTCAAAGTAATGAAGAAAGATCCACCAGAGAAGAGTGGAGACTCTACTGCTCTCCAGTGATCATGTAAAGGGTTAAGCACAAAGGCAGTGCAATGTAGAAGATCAGATGCAAATTTCTAGGGACTACTGGATATACTGGGTTACGGAAATTTCTACACAAAAAGCTTTATTTGTAAGCAGTGAAATACATTTTCTTAAGGACTCTTGTCCTTTGTGTAGCTAAAGCCCTGTCCTCCCTGCTGACATCATCCCAAGCTCTCCAGTCACGCCCAGTCTCCCACCCAAGCTCTGTGCCAGGGCAGGCAGGCTGCTCACCAGCCAGCCTCTGACAAGCTGAACACAGCAGGGCTGGGCCGCCTGCCACTCTCTGGACAATGCAACCATCCAGGGTCCCTCTTGAAGGAATCTGTAGGAATCTAATCAAACGTAAACTTGCCTTCTGTTCCTCTGGCAATTTTTGTTCCAAATTTACTATGAAGAGGCATGCAGGAGGGATGGAAGGAAGGAAGAAAGGATGACAGTGTGTGAGATCATGCACGCCTCACATCTTTACGTAATTAAGTTTAAGAAATACACATCACACTACCTGAGAGCTGCCACCCTTATCTTCAATCATCATGACATTGATCCAGGATATAGAGGCTGGGATTTAAATCCACTTAGTCACTGTTATCAGGAAGCCTTTTAGCAAAAATGCTGTTACATTACGTTTGTGACACTGGCTGTTTTTTTTTTTTTCCCAGGCATGTAATTGAAAAATCAATTATTTGCACACTGTAATAGAGAAATGTAACTATTTGTGAGATTTTTCAGTGCAACAGAATTTCTTTCCTAACTCTTCTCTGAAATACAAGACTGTACAGCCTTTCCCCCAAAGGAAAGAAAATTGGTACCCTGGGGTTAACATCTATCATTGCTATAGCAATTACAGCAGTTAGAGAAATGACTGACATATGACATTGATTTAGTTCAAATTTTTAAAAGATAATTTTGTTGCCACTAACTCCATTTAAGCATCTTCAGTGTAGAAGTTAAGACTGACAGCAGCGTGAGGGGTCTGAGTTGATCATGAGTTAGTCATGAACTATTACACATATGTTCGGATTTCTAATGGACCTTTTCAGTTCCATTAACTCAAACATTTGCATGTGCTTGGTATTTGCATTGCAAAAATCTCACCCAGTGACTAGACTGTCATGATATCTACATTGATGATTCATAAGCTTTAACAGAATGTGTATTTCTTCTTCCTGGACTATATGCACTACAGAGCTCATTAAAAGGAAAAGTTGCCTCTGAGACATAAAACTAGAAATCAAGGACTAAAAATGTAGGAAATAGCTGCATTAATCTAATCCATTTCATTGACAAGTTATGTTTTTGCTATCTGACTTCAAAAGAATAATGTTCTAGAAAAATACCAAAGAGGACCACTGAAATATTTAGTTTGAACTCCCGACGATTGTAGGGAACTGGCCACCACTGAAGTACGGCATGAAACTAAACCCTTCATCTAGAGACAAGTAGCTCATTCCCCAGGAGAATGAATGGTGGTGACCATGCAGGAGACCATGGGAACCCTGATGCCCAAGGGTCGTGCAATAGGGAATCAAACTACAGGTCAATTTTAGAAAGCTGTACACATATTTAAAGCTCCTCTCATAGAAAGATTGTAGAAATAATTAACTATGCTTAATCTATAAAATGTCTGTACCATTTTGGGGTGAAATTCTGCCTGAGTGTTACTTCTCTAAAATAACCCATGTTCTTGTTTCCAAGATTATGTTTCCTGTTTCTCTACTGTATCTTATGGAAGCTGTATTTCAAATTACATGTTTTTTCTACAGAATATTTTAATTTAGTGCAGGCTACAGCCCTAGGATATTCTCAATGTTATGTATTTTTAGAAAAATAAAGGCAAGGATTAAATCTGCCACTATCACCATATACTATTGACAGAGAAAGGACTACTGAATCAAAAACACTACTTTTTTTTTCCCCTTTATTTCCGTTATTTTGTTCCCTGATCAGAGAAACATCTGTACAAAAGCACAGTAGTTTTGACACATACACACAGTCACTAAGTTCATAATGGGGATGAGTGCAAAATTAAATTATCATAAGAGAGTCTCTGCTATCTTTACACTACAGGTATTTTTTTTAAACATCAGAGATGAAGCAAAACAACAGAACAATCGTAATACACAAGCCAAGCGTCTGTACTACACTGGATACAACTTCAGCCAAACATAGCTACTGAATTTTCAGTATCTTTAAGCAGAAGAAACAGAGATCGTGTTTTCCTTAGTTAAGTTTGTGCAATACACACTCCAGTAATGACAAACAAACTAAAAACACAAACCAAACACGTATTTGCAGTATTTTCATACCTACCGAGCCCCTTTATAAAGCCGATCACGCTGGATTTTCTCCAACATGCTACTGTAATATCCATGAGCCTGTGAATACCTGAAATGTTCCACTCCTTCAGTTAGAAAAGCCAGAGTCCTTTTCTAACTAAAATTGAAAAGGAAATTACTTGTTTCATAATCCTATATCTTACTTCACTATAACTTTTTCTGCATTGAGGAAGACTTTTTATGTTTGGTTTGGGTTTCAATAGACAAGAGCTGAAGATGATGTGTGTGCTAGAGCAGGCCTGCGGGTCAGATCAGCCTTTTAATAACCAAAGGAGTAATTTTTAGCTTCAGCATATGATGATGACCACTCAGGAGTGGCTGCATGTCTATATTTATCCACAAGTACATACTATGCTGACAGATTAGCGAAACTACTTTAGGCACTCCAAGAACATGAGACAGGATAATGGAGTTTGACATAAACAAACCATGCATATCCAACACACGTATTATCATACAACCCAAGCTGAAAGATATTGGTATAGAAATGCAAAACACACAGACTACACGGGATGGGTTTTAGTTTGTAACTCAAGTCTTCTTGCCAAAAATGAATACAGTTTAAATTCTTTGTGATAAACCCAACACCGTATCTCTTCTTTTCCTGTGCCAAGAGTCAGTGAAAAATCACATATCATCTTTAAAGATAATTATACATCTGTGAAATAACTCTTAAGAAAATTTGCCTTGTTTTGAAACTGCAATTTTTCTATAAAAAGAAAACACATTATTAAATAAAGTGTGAAGAACTTAATTTACAAGGACATGGTACATATACCAAAGTTAACAAAATTTGGCATTTTCATCCACTGAAGGAGAACGTTCCCAATTAGTTTGAGCTTGATAGACAAAAAAAGGAATAAAATTCAAGGGAAACTTTTGCTGAAAGAAACAAACTAAAAGTCTAGCATATCCATTTTATCTTGGTAAAAGAAACTGTAAGATTTCCAAAGCAACTGTTATTCAAGTGTATTAGTAAGATGCAGTAGTAGCACTACCTTAATATAAGGGTTATTTTCATAATCAATTGACATGTTACAACAATAAATGACCGTAAAGACAGTATTAGTGACTTGCAATATATATGATAGGAAATACATTTCAAATACTTAATAATGAGCAATTGATGTGTGATCTTTTTGTGTTCCATATCCTCTCTTAGGAGGATTTACATTCAGAAATGAACGTCCACGAGGAATTAAGAACACATCTGATCCCCATGTCCAGATTATTTGGAAAGCAAAGTGTAGGTTTTGGTGGTACCACTGTTGGGAATCAATTTCATGCAATTGGCCTACATGTTCTGTTTACTCCTTATTTTCCATTTTTTTATTAAAATAGTAGATAAACCAAGGAGTAAATACACCATTTTTTTCCTTTAAAGATACTCCACACCTCTTCTCAACTGCAATACAATACCTAAATACAATTTAAACAAAGTATTAAAATAAATGTAAAAAACCCCATATTGTATGGCATATCGCAAATTCTAAGGTCTGTATAAAAGGTGCTGTATGAATCTACCACAAGCAACAGCATTGTAAACATAGTTTTCCTCCTCTAGTGATGGAAATCATTTTCACTTCCACTCGTATAGATGCTGACATGCATTCTCCTAGCAGCAGACAGAATTGTAATTATGGTTTGCGTATGTATGATCCAGGCAGAGAGTATCTACCTACCTTAGAGCTTTCACACTACACTTAACTGAATGCTGCTGCAGCAAAGTTTCAACTATTTTAATAAAAAATGTTAAATCAGCAGTAAACAAAAGATAAAGGCAAATATATTGCTTGAGATCGATTCCCTGTGGTGGCTCATTTGCAGGTGTTGGAATTCTTTGCAGTGAAAAATTCACTCGCTGACAGCAGTATGCAGGCTTGGACTGTAGATACAGGCACATACAGACAAGAATGTATGAGAGACTCCATATCACAAAAAGTTCAAATGTATTTTCCCTCTTAGTAGAACAAAGTTGTCTCCAAAACGATACGTATTTTAAAATTCCAGACTCTGAACAGTGTAGTTCAAGCAACTACTAGGAGAAGACATTAGGTCATTCTGCACAGCTGTCTTGACACAAGAACATGACATGAAACTGTCTCAGCTCATCTCCTTTCAAAAGACTATTTTATCTAAACACAAGAGACCTCAGGAAGAGCTACTTTGATTAACCAGTTAGATAGATGGTCTGCAACACAGCAAAGATAAAACTGAACAAGTCCATGCAAAATGTATTCAGGGCACAGCATGTAAATCACAATGCCAGAATAAATACTATCTAGTCTAGAAGGTAAAATGGAAGAGGCCATGAGGTCAGCAGGAAAAGTATAAAAGAAGTTCAAGATTCTGGAGCTGAACGGCTCATTCTGAAAACAAGTCTGAAGGGAGTAACAGATTTGGGAGGATTTAAAAAAAAAAAATGGTCAGAGATCACATAAGGTCTTCCCAATGGAAATTCTTAAACTACTGGATTATGTTGAGACTGTAAGGGAGAAAAGGCTAATGTATAAATTTTAAATGCTTCAATTTCTTTAAGGAGACATGTCTCAGGAGAGTCATTTATGTAAAATGGCGTGGGTGAAGAGAAAGGAAGGAGATATCTTCACTAACAAAGACAGTTTAAATTATTTCTGTCCAAAGACTTAGTGAAAAATCCTGTTGCTGGGTTTAGTTATATTTATTCCATTCTTTGCAGAGTAATTGTTAAACTACAGAAGACAGTTGCAACCCCTGTAGATCTGCTTGGTCAATCCTTCTCCAAAGTTTTTATTCCCTTTACCACAACAAGAGAGTGTAAATTCTAAATGAACACAAGGAACAGCAAAGCCAGAATGCAGGAGATTAATCAGTGCACCCACTAAATGGTAGAGCTGCCCATAAAGTGTAAGCTTTGGTCAACCCAACTGCTATAGCCAAGAAAAAGGAGGCTTGAACTTCACGTGTGATTGTACATGTGCACACACGTCGTGTGTCAATTTATGTCTTAAGGTATGTCATAAAACAGCTGGCCTACAAAACAGACTGTAAGATATCCTCATGGGGCTCAACATTTCAGGACATAAGGCTAACTAACTCCTTATAGTAAACCCATTCTGAAGTCTCCTGAATCCAGAACAGGACCTCAAGTCCCACATGTGGTCATTCCTTAACCACCAGATCCAGCCACTGCGGGATAGACACAAAAAGCAGCACCCATGAAAACAAATCTATCACTACTCAGTAAGCTTGATGGATGCTAAAATATCACTTTTCGGGATGCTCTTCTCTGCACGGCAACAAAGAGCTCAAATGCTCATTCTTCTCAGAGACACTTTAGAAGCAGCCATCTTCTGAAATGAATACTGTTGGGAAATAACCAGTTTAATACAGACAACTTTTTCCAAGCTCAGGGAAACATGAGAACAGTCCTTAGACACACTTACAGGTTTTATTTGAGATGGATATATGTGGTGAAGTGCCTTTTAACTTTGAAGCTAAGGATCTTGTTCAGCCTGATACCTTGGAAACTGTAGATTTTGCTTTCTTAGTTGCTAGCAACCTTCTGGCCCTCATCCCAGTGGCTGGCAGGTAGGTGTTAAGCTTTGTAATCCTTAGATGTGCACTCCTACTCTGTGCAAGAGAGGGGTAATTGTTATGAGACCCTGTAATGGAAAGGAGAGGGTGCAACACATTTCCCCTGCTTGTGAAAGACTGTCCATATGCAGGGGATTAAAAAATGACAACTGCCAAAACAAACAAACAAACAAACAAACAAACAAACAAGAAATCCTGTCATGTATGTTCCATCCATTTTCAAAAGTCCTTTTCACTGACTTGGCAAAGCTCCTATTATGATCCTGTAAGAGGTAGCCTTTCCCTCTCTCTTACTCCTCAATTGCAGTTCAGGGGTTGAGCAGCTGAGACGCGTTCCCTGGTTTATGCCTCAGGTCCCCGCAAGACATCTGCGTGAGGCAGAAAAGCCATTCACCTTCCTACCCATTCTCTTTACTCACCATTTGTTTTTCTGCTCCTTTTCCTCCAGATCATTATTTTCTCGTTTACAAATACCACTCTGCTGAAGGTATGTGAGAATCTAGGCACGTAACATAAAGATTTTTAACTGCACTGATTTTGGAATTTGCTTGATTTATTTATAAGATTAAAGACTGAAAAAGCCAGCTGACATGGGAAATCCTGCGGACAACCCCAAACCAATTTCTAACTGCCATGTGAATGTTCCACTTGGAGGTGACTTTTCAGTAAGGAACATAAAAATGTTGCTTCTGACAGGATCCAAATCAAACACGACGACTTCTCGGTTACAGCATTTCATATGGTAATGACATACTGCCTTTTTGAAGTCTGACTTGAGATTGACAATACACTTTCAAAATCTTAATATCTCTTCTGGACAACTTCAAAAGTTTTATCTTTTCTAGGTATTGCAAAAAAGAAAACAGTCCAAATCAACATGGAAAGATATATTCAGATCATAATTTTCAAATGAATAGATTAAGTGATTTTTTAAAAGATTTAAACAAAATTTAAAAAAAAAAGTTTTGAAACAGTGCCACAATTTCTTTGGGCTCAAAAAGAGCTTAAAAAGCATTTTATTTTAATTTATTTTAAATAAAGATGTCGATATTCTTCTTTTACACCTCTTCATGCTGTAGGGTAAAAAGCTAACTTCTGGTTTGGTTCTGTTGGATGAGAAAACAGCTTCCTGTAAGACTTCTATACGGACATTTTGATGGGTTTGCTTTCCTTTTCAGAGACAGGGAACTGAAAAAATTCCCATCGTGTTGTGGTTGACGGGTGTTAGCGGAAGAATTCTTTTTAGGGAATCTGGGAGAGTGCCAAGAAAGTGCAAAGCTAAAAGAGTCCAAGAGAGAAGGAATAGTTATTTCCAAAAAGGGATCAGCAAACAAGGGAGGATGTGACCTGTATCTTCCTTCCCTATACTTTCTCTCTTGAAGAGACTACGCTTTTCCTTTTCTCCTTAAATAGTTTACAATAAAACTGTCAGCCTGGGTGTGATGGAATTTTAAAAAGATACTTTTACTGTTCATTTTCCACTAGAGAAAGACATTAAATGCTTGCGTTTGACTCCTATTTCAATTTTAATAGCTACCTCAGATGTTAGAACTGGAGCATTCCCTGAATTTTTTTTGCCTCTTTGTCGACACTTGCTCTTCCAAACCACTGATAAAAGTTGGTTCATTCTGTTAAAAATTCATGTGTTTCACTGGAGTGAAAACAGTGCATCAATTATGGACCATGTGGCTTATGTGCAATGTACACATGTGAATGTAAACCTGAGTGTGCTGTAATGCATGTGTGAAAACACAAGCAGTACGTTATTACTGATGCAGCTCCTTTCCCTCTGAAATGGCGTGTTCTGGGCAGTCCAGTGGCTACAAGTTGATTTCCTAAAGAGTTTTGCTTTTTACATGGCATAATAAATACGATGCCATGCGTAGTTTTGTTTAAAAGTGTAGCACTGCGTTGAAGACTGAAGCTAGAATACTGTAGACTACCTTTAAGACTGTAGTTGCTTCCTTGACCTATATTTTGATGCACTGGATGTATTCTATGGCTGCCTTTGAGGGAAAGGTTCAAAGACAGCCAAATACTGAATTTAATCCAGCCACCTAGGCGCCGAGTAGAGTAAATGGAGAGAGACTGACATTTCTAGGTGATTCATCACATCCTTCTTAAATTCTTAGCTTTAGACAGAATAAATTGCTTTCCAGAGGTGCCTATCACTTGTCAGTGATTACTGAAGGAGAACTGACAACAAAGATATGCATCCAAGGTTATAAGAAATGACGCCCACTCTTAAGTCTGTAAACTCTTCAAGAGCATCTTGTACAGACTGAACTGCATTGTGGTGCACCTCAGCTGCTGCTGGCTACGATTCATAGCCTTGCTCGTGTGGGTGGAAAATGGCATGATACCAGAAGTAAACCAAGTTGCAAGCTGGCACTGTGAACTGGCAAGCTAAACCTTCACAGGCCAAGACAACTTTTAAAAATTTTGTGAAGCTTTCTGTGATGAAACCACGGAAGAGATTCTGTGAATAAAGAGTACATGAGAAGTCAGACAACCATTCATGTTTCCCTCTGAAGTGGAGAATACAAAATAACATCTGTGCAACGAAAAATGAGAGAATAAATATTGCATCCAAAATCTGGATTAAGAATTGTAGGCCTTGTCTACAAATTGTAGATTTAGATTGGATATTAGAAAAAAGTTCTTTACTGTAAGAGTGGTGGAGCACTGGAACAGGTTGCCCAGGGAGGTGGTGGATGCCCCATCCCTGGAGACGTTCAAGGCCAGGTTGGATGAGGCCCTGAGCAACCTGATCTAGTTGGGGGTGTCCCTGCTTCTTGCAGGGGGGTTGGACTAGATGACCTCTGGGAGTCCCTTCCAACTCTAATCATTCTATGATTCTATGATTCTATGAATTATCATTAGCAATTCCCTACTCCATGTCTGACAGAACCATTATTGTTATTACTTAATACTGGCTGCAGCAGCACACTCAAACTTTGACTATAGTTTCTATGAAATTAAACACTTCTTGGCCTCTTTCCTTCCAGACAGCCCAACACACGGTGTCACCTTTTAATAGCCCCACGCCATTATGATGCTGTAATACGTAATAACCCAGCATTAGCATTACATTAACAACTCTTTCTTTGAAAGTGGAGTTCACTTGTTTCTTAGCCACAAATCTAAAGACCAGTGTAAATGTTTGTGGCTTGGCTAGACTCTAGGACACAAATATTTTTCATGGTGACTCTGAAATATAAAACCACCAGGGACAAGATAAGGACTTTTATCGTCCACATGAGCTCAGTGAAGTTTTCTGAAAGCTTGGCTTGTGTATAGCCACATACTGAAAAACCTTCACTTGAACGGATGAAAGAAGCACGAGGAATTCGGCTGCTGTCCAAGGGTCCTTCTGCATGACAATACAATTTGAAATACCAAACACAACACAGACAGGACATCGCTCTCATGCTGGTCAGTGGGCCATGACTGTAAGCTCTGTCCATATATTGAAATGTCTAAATGTTTTGCAGTAAGTCACTGCCGGAAACACATCATTAAATTTGGAGAACAACAGGCACCTATAGAAATCAACTCTGTACCAGTTGGTTATGAAAATAAAGAAAGAATCCCAAGCTGAATAATGTTTTTTCCAAATAAACACCTTAAACACAGAGATAGCAGATGACATCAGATGTGGTATAAATTGTTGAGGAAGCCTGAAAGTTGAGTGAGATGACTTCCATGCTTGCTAAGCATGGATATGAGGAACAGAAATTTTCTAACAGACAGCTCGTGATTCAGTAACATTCAATGTCTGGAATTTTAAAACAGACAAATGCATTAAAGTTAAACACAAAGGGAAGGAAATTAACCACCAGAATGCTATTAAGGCTGGTGCTGATTCTTCCATTAATGGAAATTTAAAATTAAGATTTTTTTTTAAGATGTGCTTTAGCTCAAACAAATTAATTCAGAGAAGCCATAAAGCCTGCACTATGAGGAGTGCAGATTGGATGACACAATGGTTTTTCTGGTTGTATAATTTATGACATGCTGAATACATTAGCAGAAAAGATATTGCTGAGAACAATCTTTCATTGGTAGAAGTATGATACAGATGTACTAAGAAGAATTCTTCTATCTCTAATCTTGGTATCAAGAAGTAGAAGTCTAAATGCCTATTGGTATTTGATTTCTCTCTGTACATCCAGGAACAAATAAAACTTGTGTGATCATAGTATGTTTGTGATATATTCAAAATTCCCTGACGTGATCGTTTGCTTGTCAAACACGCTTTGCCAAAACAGAAGCGGATTTTAAGGTCTGTTTTGTAGAATACACCTTGGGGAAACATGAAAGTGGAGACAACTTATTAGGATGTTTCAATTTTCAGGGAATGTTTTAAAGAAAAATTACATTGACAGAAAACTTTTAAAATAAGCCTTATAATGAGAAGGGATAAGGATACAAAAATGTGGTTTGCCATAAGAGAATGTTTGTACAGAAAAGTGAATCTCTCTGAATCACACACACAGAATCACAGAATGGTGTGTGAAGGGATTCCAAGGATCACTGAGTTCCAGTCTTCCTGCCACAGGCAGGGCCACCAACCTCCAAGCCTGAAAGCACAGGGATATTTCCAGGGAAGCCAAATTCCACTGAGTGGATGTCAGAGGAGCACGAAAGAGCCCTGGCTGAAATGCTATTACTGAAAACAGGGTCACATGAAGGTGGACTGCTCTCGGAATCTGGAAGAGGCTGAAACTGCATCTTAGTGCATGTTACAGATCACCAAGAAACACCTTCTCATCTGCTGCAGAACCAAGCTGAATCTGTATGAAGATGCAAGGCTTGTTCCTTGTACATTAGCAAGGTTGTGATAATGCTGTATGTATTACAGAATTACGCGTTCCACCTATTGAACACTATTATCTTATTATTCTCTCATGGCACCTAAGAAGCTTACAAATCCCATGAATTGTCCAGCCTCTGTCCCAAAGGGAACTGTGTAACACAAAGGTGAGGATCCAAGGGGGCAGGAAGAGTTGAGAAGAAAAACACGTTTCTAACACTGCGCAAGTAGGCCAGAACCATTCATTTAAACCCCCCTGATTCTCACTGTAGAAAGACATTGAAACCAGGAAGAATGTTGACCTAAAAAATACATAAATGGTTTTACAAATAGGTATAGAATCAAAAAAATAATTCGAAGAAAAGAGGGTAAGCAATGTTTGACAACATTGTCCATAAACTGTGATTCTATCATAAATTGTATGAGTTACAAACATCAGCTGTTGTTATGGGACATCACTTCGCATCAAACACAATAACAAGCTATATTAGCATAATGGGTTATTATTCCCAGATCTGTGTGATCAGTACTCCATGGCAACCCAATGATAATGAATGGCTTTGTCAGTAAGAAAGCATGTACAAAACTGTGAGAAACACAAACACCAAGTACCTGAAACGGTACATAAGGCTGCTAATTAATAAAAAAAAAAAATCACAGATGTTTGCATTTCTGTATATACAGAGACAAAAACACTGGAATTTTCCATACATTCTCAGCTGACCATTGCCACTGTGGAGACTTAGCATTTCCCAAGATGCTTTCACTCAGTGCTCAAGTTGGTTGAGAAATTGTTTTCTTAAACCTGGCCTGAACAGAAACCAGACAACTGGCCAAAATGACCAGGTTTCCAGTGAGTTAGGAGGTGACATGGAAAGGCCAGACTGGACCCAACACCACCTGACATATGACACCACACAGACCTCACACTGTTGGGCCACTTCAGATCTACAAAGCAGAGCAAAGAAGTAGCTCGTGTCCTTTTCAATTTGGCTGTAACTGCTTTTTAGGTAACATCTTAGTGGCTAAAAAACTCACCTGGAATACGGTAGTTTTGGGTTAGATGCTTAATTAAGCCTCAGGGTTTTGAACTGCCATCTCCCACCTTATTTTCTGACTACTGGCCAGAAAATTAAGGATTACCCACGTTCCATTTGTTCGAGGTTTGTCAAATTTGAAGAAAGAATTCAATGTGCTTTGAATTAGAGATGAAATGTAACAGCAAGCATGGCTCTAGCTCAGTAGTTGCCACTCAGTTCGTCAGTGAGTGATGATGATGAAAATTATGTGCTAAATTATAATAAAATGTTACATTAAACTAATTGGGTAAGAGAATGCCTCCATTGGTAAATCACGTCTTGTTCTTGTCATTGTATATTAGATACACTTCACAAATGCTTCCAAATCAGATCATTCAGATACTTCTACCTGTTTTCTGCCTGAATCTAAGCCATGCTAAATATTTTTTGTCATATTCATCTTATCCTAGGCTTCTTCATGATTTCATTTGTTGCTCCACAAAGCAGAGCAACAGAATGCAAGAATCAGCCTCCAAAGCAACAATTGTTCCAGATACCCCTCTCTTCCTAGTAGAGACATCTCTGGTTTGGCATGGTATAACCTTGGGATATTAAACACCACTAAATAATAGCTGCACAAAAACCACATAGAAACTTTAAAATGCTATAAAATGGGCATTGTGCTTTTTTATGTATCCAGTTCAGACCAACCAGGACCAACTACTAATTCAAAATAATCAGGTTTACACATGAGATAAAAAGATGCCAAGGTGATAACCAATAAAATTAATGCCCACTTACACCAATTTATTTTCTTCTACTTAATTTTAACCGACATGAAATGCTTCACTTACTTAACAGTAAGAAGCTGAAAAAAAGCACAGTCTAAAACTTTACCTGGAATCTCCTAATAGCTGAATTTTAAAACACAGTATGTGGGCTTTTAAAAACCACACATTAAATTAGTCTAACTAGTTGCACTGCCAAACAGTTAAACACTCCCTTGTTTTCAATAAAAGACTTAGGACAATGCTCAGGTTTTTTTTTAAATCACTGTGCCGCATATATTACTTAAATTGTTAATGCAGATATGTATCTGAATTTCATGATCCTGTGTTGGTCTTTGCAGAGTTTGTGGAGAACCACAGCTATCACTGGAATCTAGAATGATATGAAGTGTAGGATGTAAAACAGTAAAAAGATATTGAAAAAGACTGTGATAGATCACACTGATTATTTGTGAGATTAAAATTTTAATGACTGAAGACAATTTTGTGTATTAATTGTCAAGATAAAATACATTAAATATTTTTATATACACAGGCATACACATACATATAACACTCCTGCTAAAATAGGTAAACCTGTCCAACATAATAAATGTAAACTGCATCAATTTAAATGTCATTTCTGGGTTTATTATTATGAAAATAAAAATTCTGTAACAAAAAGTCATGCCCTCGGGATATCGTTATAACATATATGTAATCTTTAAAATGCATGACCTCTCAGTCAGGGAAGCTTTAGGAGAACTTACCAATAAGACTAACATTTGGTATGTAAATATTTGGGATGCATGCTAGCTGTGCAAGAGGATCTGACTGCTATTAGACACCCCTTTGTGCTTAATTGGGAAAAATACTTGATTAAAATCAGTTTATCTCATTCCTTTGTAGCAAGAGATTTGGTTCTTGTAACAAGAAGATGACTGTATAAAGTAATATCAGACTTTATGGTGAACTAGAAAGAATGGTATTCATTTTAGGCAGAAAGCCATTCTAAGTACCTATTAATATCAGAAGCACATAGTAAATGTGCTATAAATAACAAAATCTCTAACATGCCAGGAGTGTGATACTTCAATTTTTTCTCCTTGAAGGACTAGCGCTTGTCCTCAAAGTAAATGAAGCTCTGTCACTTGTAATTGCCTTTCCAGCAGCTCTGCTGTAATGGGACAGACCCCTGGGTTTCCCACCTTGGGGACAGCAAAGCTGGGGACTGGCCCAGGTGCAAGATACCTGTGTATGGACCTTCTCTCACTGCAGCTGCAGGACAGCCAACTCTATGGCTCTCCTTCCAGTGAAGAGCTGGCCCCTAGACTGGAATTTTAAAATGTAGCCAGTCTTGTTTTTCATGTTTCAAAAATAAATTCTGTCTGGAAAGACACTTAAAGATCCCCATGTACAGGTCATTTTCAGACTTTTAGCTTCTAATTTGATTTGATTATGCTTTTTTGTGCCTTTTTCTTTGCTGGTACTTATATACTCTAATGTAAGGAGTATCACAAATGTAATTTATGTCAGAATTCTATTTACTTTCTTCCAAATCCCTAACGAGGCTATAAAATAAAATAAAGCCTGGAGTTCATCTTTGCAGGACCCAACTGCTTTGCAGAATCTGAAGTGGCAACAAACCGTCAGTTTTTGCCACCTAACCCAAGCACTGAAGAAAAGCAAGGCATATCCTTTCCTGGAGAGATTTGATATAAAGTAAAGATGTAGGATGGAAATTGGGAATCCTGCACTGCATCCTGAACTTGGGAGGAGATTTCTCTGCCTCTCACCTCCACCATCTTCCCAGCTGCTCTCTTCTTACTCCTGCTCTGCAATCTGCTGTCTCCTCACAGCTGTGTCTTCCCACTTCAGGCTCCCCATTTCAGTCCCAGACTTCTATGCACTATGCCCCTTGCCTAGCCAAACCTTGCTCAACTTCCAGCCCTTTCACACCCACCCCATCCCTCCTCCAGTCCTTACCTCTTCATCCACCCCTTTCCAGTCTCCCCTTGGCCTTGTCTCCTACACACCACTCTTCCTTTCCAGTTCCACTGTCTTCTAGGAAGTATTATATATCCCAGGGAAGTGGTTATAGCACCAAGCTTGGCTCAGTTCAGGAAGCATCTGGACGATGCACTCAGTGACATGCTCTGACATGTCTGGTCCTGTGTGGAGCCACAAGTTGGACTTGATGGTCCTTATGGGTCCCTTCCAACTCAGGATATTCTGATTCTAGGAATTGCCCTATTTCTGACTTCTCATTCACAACGATTCCCCGTCCCTTCTACTTACACTCCCATTTGCTTTCCTCCTGGCTTTTAATCCAAATTTGCTCTTCCCTCTGCTTTCACATTCTTTGTGCAATTGCTGTAAGGGCCAGTTGGCTGCAAGGTGTCTGTCCCCCCACCACCTGCAAGATCCTCTTCAAGGACAATTTTTAACATGAACAGCAACAACGGTTTTGCATTTTTTCATTCTTAGAAGGGCAGGACCACTTCTGCAGAAAACTCCAAAATTCACCTTCAGGACATTAAGCTTAGAAGTGCTTTAGCCTTAACTATGGGCTCAGGAAAAGTTACTGGAAACAGAAAAGAGAGGTTTAACAAACAGCAATATACACACATAATTGTTAATATTCTCTTTTTTCCCTATCTTTTTATAAAATTGCAATCTGTTTATATTAACTATTTAGTTTAAAATATTCACTGAAATAACAACTGAAATCACTCAGTAATTTCACTTGCCATAGAAGCCTGAAGCTCCCTGCTACCTGTCCTGGCCTTGCTTGAATATGTGACAGATAAATCAGTAAAAACAGTCAAAATTTTAAACGCACTTTCCCTTCAAAAATATTTCTAGTTTTTGTTTTATGACTTATATGTTAAAGACTCACTACAGGCAAGCTGAGACTTTACTTAGTTTACTACAAACCCCAGTGACTTCTTTTGTATTTCAGAAGCATTATTTTCCAACTTTTAATTCCCAGAGAGTTACTGCTCTTGATCAAGCACTTGTCCCAGTAAAGAATGCATACATTATTCTGCCACATTCTCCTGCAAAGGAGCAATTGAACAAGAGTCAAAATAACCACCTAACTTTGGTTCAAATGGCACACAGATAAGGGGAGCAGTGAAGTTATTCATTTCAAGCATCTGCCTTCAAAGTAAAAGAATTATAGCTAAGTAATTTTCTCATCATTCAAGGCATCAATATCAACAAATATGTACTCTGTGGAATTTAAAATAATCCAAGGACATTTCCATTTAAAAATTGCAATGTACCACCAATTCAAAATCTCATTACAAATAATAACTACTTGAGTCATGTTTCACAATGTGTCATTTGGCTACCAAGAATGTGAAGGAAGAAAGGTTCTTCCAGTAAAGGAATAGAAGGAAGAGTTTTATTTCGATCTCCAACACAGGTTTCTTGTGCAATCTTGTGTTTCTCTACTAACTTCTCTGTTCCAATTTGCCCGGTAATAGCAATGATGGAATAATACTTCCACCTTTCATACTCATATAATAACGCCAAAAGAATTCAGGTCTGTAACACTTCAAGATGGGAAGCGCTGTATGAACACTACGATAATGTATATCACCGCAAGCAGGTATTTGCAGCACTTTCCCTGCATTAGAACTAATGAATGTCATTTTGCATCTTGCAAATGTAATTTAAAATAGGCAACACTATGAGTTTTGCATGCAGTCCTCTCCAGGGTGTGACTGAGGTTTGCCTCTGAGTTGGAAAGTAGACTAAAAATAATTCCAGTTACAAGGAAATAAACTCCAAAACCTGACATCAGGTATTTCAGACTAAACAGAGGATATCTCTGCAATGCACACAGAATAAACCTGATTTGGAAAACATACAACAAGATCTTACTGTGAGCATATGCGGACACATACTCTACAAACTTCTTAAGGAGCAACTTTGGCTACAACTCTACATACAGGTATCTGTCTGACTACCAAGGAAAATTGATCCAGACATCTAAAGACATCCATAAATGACAATCAGAGATGCAGTAAGAAAGACAATTGTGTTGTATATCTTGTTCAACAGAAGTTGTTCAAGGGAATCAATAGCAAAAACAAATTGATGGACATCCTTCAAAGTTTCATTTACTGCACACTCAAGTTGAGACTCTTCAAAGTTAAAGAGACAGAGGAAAGCTAGACAGGTAGAGATTAGGGAAGAATGTCAGTATACTGATCACATAATTATACGAGAAACCTTGAAAAGCAATACCTTTGGCAGACTTTTGTGCTGAGCCAGATACTACTGGTTACTTAAGAATATAATGCATCTTTCAAACTAAAACTATCTGTAACTTTGTAACTATAAATAAAATAAGAACAGTAATAATCAAGATCTGTTACATTCTTTTGATGAGTCCTTGTTTGATGCCAATCCATCTAATAGCTTCACACTGTGACTACACACAAATAATTTCTGAACCCCTCACTGACTACTGAAAAAAACACATCAGCCTCCCCACTTGTATGTGTTAGTGCTACATTGGATGACAGCAAATTTCTGAAAGCATCAAAAGTATTCAGGATAAAGCCTGTTATACCATGTCTCCCTAAAAGGTCTCGGGTTTTTGTGTGTGAAACTTTGCTGCTAAGGCTCCAACCACCTAATTAAGCTCTTTATCAGCAACACATTCCCCTGGAGACACGTGGTACGTTTCACTACAGTGATCCCACAGTATTTACAAAACAACACTCAGACTGCTCTTCAAGTGTGTGGCTTGAAAAGCTCCCCAAAATCTCCCTTCTGGGATGTGACAGAGCTGAACCTCTCCAGCACCTCCGTACTACCAGGGGCATCAATGACCCTGACATTTATGCACAACCATCAATACTCTTGGTGGTCTCTCTGTATTAGTGGTCTCTGTCTCTCATGCAGAGCAGGAAGCAAGCAGCATCGGATAGCCCAGTAAAACCACTGCTACTTGCCCGAGAGCAGATTAGGAAGCCAGTGTTTCTCAGATGTGTGTTCATTCAGAGCCACTTGTTTTAGCAAGCTGTGCTGTATGCTGTGAATAGCAAACCCGTGTTAACCCTCTGCCCTGAATGTGACTGTAATTTGAAGTATACAAAAGATAATAAATATACACAGAATTTCCAGTAGTTCCTGCAAGCAAGAGCTCCAGACTTGCACAAGTCCTGCCTTTCCCCTTACCAGAAGTGACATTATCAAGGGGCACTCCAGCCCCTGGCAGACAGAGGCTGGAGGGACCTTTCTGGTGAAGACAGAGGCAAAGGCAGCACTCATACCTCAGGTGGGTACCTGAACCCCCAGTGAACCCCCCCGCCCCCATTCACTATTACCTAATGGAACTGTGGTGGGTCATAATCTCCCTCCCCTGTCATTCCTAGTATCAAGCTCTTATCAGGTGGTAATGAGCTGGTTGGCAGATGTCTTCCTCCACTCTGTCATACTATTGAACATCTTTCCATTTACATTCTTAAAAAATATAAACAGTGTAATAACTTACAAAACAGGGCTGAAAGACCTGCTGTGAAGTTCAAAAGTGTTTTGTATGCCTTTTAGCTGGAGTAACAGGCAAAGAATTGGATGATTCAGAAGAAAGTGTATTAAAGGAGAAGGGATTTTCTTTCTATGGACAATTGATCCAGATCTATTTTAGGTAATTGCAGTGAATGAAAAATCACCAACTCACAAATAATTCAGCTGTGAAATTATTCTGCAGTCCTAATCTATGACAGAAACAACAGAAACAACTTCATCGATGATGCTCTGAAGCAAAGAGAGGGGTGCAAAAGGTAGACTGGCCTGGAGAAGGAAGCTATGACATTCAGAAGCAAGCACAGGTACAGCAGTCACTATTATGACAGTAAATATGATTTACCATACAGATCCAACAGTCTAATAGCAGGAATCAGCCAAAACTGCCTCCTCCTTCCTCTTAGCCACATAGTACAGTCACCCTCCTTACGCTGACCCCACATCTATACCATTTTAGGAAGTTTAACTAGCAGGATACTAACTGCATGTGGAGTTAGGGTAGGAGAGCAGGGGTAGGAGAATGGGGACAGAAGATGATTATGACTGGAAGAAAGGGAACATAACCCCCATTTTTAAAAAGGGGAACAAGGAGGACCCAGGCAACTACAGGCCGGTCAGCCTCACCTCTGTGCCCGGCAAGGGCATGGAGCAGATTCTCCTGGGGACCATGCTAAGGTACATGGAGAACAAGGAGGGGGTTGGTGACAGCCAACATGGCCTCACCAAGGGCAGATCATGTCTGACCAACCTGGTGGCCTTTTATGACAGAGTAACAGCATCGGTGGATAAGGGACGACCAATGGATGTCATCTACCTGGACTTGTGCAAAGTCTTTGACACTGTCCTGCACGACATTCTTCTCTCTGAACTAGAGAGACATGGGTTTGACGGATGGACCACTCGGTGGGTAAGGAACTGGCTGAATGGCCGCACTCAGAGAGTGGTGGTCAACGGCTCAATGTCCAAATGGAG
>VXBZ01000457.1:8429-19069 GCA_013399135.1 Heliornis fulica
CATCACAAGCTAAGCTGATTGGCTACCTTATCTTCTATAGCTACACCCCTATTCAGGCAGGTATCCTCCTTCCTTGGAACTTCCCCAACTTAGTTGCCACATCAGCAACTTCCCTCGTTCACTGACCTTGGTTACTGCTGCCTGACTGCCCACACCAAGTATATCTCAGACAAAGCTGCTCGGGCCCCAACAATGTTGAACAGAACTGGTCCCAACACCGAGCCCTGGGGAACACCACTGGTGACCGGTCGCCAGCTGGATTTGGCTCCATTCACCACCACTCTCTGGGCTCGGCCATCCAGCCAGTTTTTAACCCAGCGCAGAGTGCACTTGTCCAAGCCATGAGAAGCCAGCTTCTGCAGGAGAATGCTGTGGGAGACAGTGTCAAAGGCCTTGCTGAAGTCTAAGTAGACAACATCCACAGCCACATGGTGCGGTACTCAGTACTATGACAACACAGTTGCTATTTGTGACCCAGAGCCTCTCATATTTATATTCAGTTCAAATCCTCGGCATCTGTTGAATAGGCTTACTTTGGGTGTAATTCTTTTGCTCTTTTTAATGCAAGAGAGACTCATGATCAATCAGAATTATTAGTTAAGGTCTGAAGGTGCAATTCAGGAGGCCTGTTTCCCTCAGTAAATGAGTAGTTGCATTTCTGAAGGAAAGTGCAGACCACTTCAATGCAGCACATACAAAACTGTTTAAAAAAAAAAATTACCAAACCAAGTGGTTTGCAAGGTGGGGGAGACGACCCCTGCCTCAGTCATGCAGGGTAGCAAACTGCAGTCAAGATTCAGCAGAGCTGCTGCTAATTTCCCACCAAAGATAAAGCCAAAACAATTCACTCCTTGAAGCCAATTGTTGATACTTAGCCTTTGAAGCTTAGTTCTGGTTTTTGGCTTCCCTACAAAGCATTTTGTTGACAAAAAGCTATGGATTTATTTTTTTTTTATCTACGTATATCAATAATTATTTCTAAAGTGTTTATTACAATACAAGGAAAATCTGATTCAATCCTCATGGAGTGAAAGGGAAAAAAAAAGAGTTGTGTTTGCCAGTCCTCCCCTTTACATTGTCTTCTGGAGTTTACAGAACATTAATACTTCTGTCTTATCTCTCTCTGTATATATATATTTCTTCACATATATATTTAAGTAGCAAAATTTCTCCTCAGGTTAATTACACAATCCCTCAAGTACTAAATCATTTCATTGATTGCCACCTACATTACCAATCCACTTTGAAGAGTCTTCACATCCAGTCCTTACAGTTCACAATCCCTTTCTGATAATTGCAGTACTTGTGGCATCAGGAATGAAATGTTTTGTACCTATTATGTTGAAGTGGTCCTTAGATGTACAGAATGGAATTTTTCCAGTGGTGCTAGCAGGATGCACAGAGAAGCACTAGGAAGATAGATCAAGTGCCTGTTTCTGCTGCTGTCCTGTGGAGGTCATCTTGGCTTGCTTTATTTCAAATAAAAATGCAGTTCTACTATTCAGCAGAACACAGCTGGTGGAAAGAAAAGATGTTAACTAAAAGAGATCTTCAGCATATGCATTACTTTTTTACCAGATATCCCATGTGCTACTGCTGTGCACAACACTGCCAGACAGCACTGAAGAAATAATCATTTGGTTATTCTGGGCAATTAGTGTAAAGAAAATTATATAGGTAACCTTTACAGCTATACTTCATACTTTAATACTGAGCCCTAGAATTTTAAGTTAAGATTTACCCTTTTAGAAAAGTAAATGTAAGCTGAAAATGTAGATACTTGGGGTTCAGACCCATTAAACAGGAGTGTATAGCAAGGTAAAGAGTATATATATCTTATACAATAATGTGCTGAAAACTGTGAAAAATATCATCTGTACTTAAAAAATAAAGCAAAACCGAAATGCTTAAAGAAAAAATAAGTACTACAAATTGCTTCAAAATTTTAAATGAAAATGACATTTAGTTTTTTAAAAGACACAAGAGAGGTTATTAGTTTAATCAGTTTATTTATTTAAGTTAGAAGTGCAAGATATAACACTTTGGACTCCTCAAAAAGAGAGTGATCACTATTCACAGTTAGGAAAGTTGTATATTCCTGGTAGAAATTAAGCTGTTTCTTTTGGGCTACATAAAACATATTGAAGAGCAGAATTCAGGGATCAGCTAAAATTAAATAATATTTAAATTTAATTTAAATTATATTTACAGACTACAATTTTATATCTATTTAAATTACTACTAGTTCATAATTAATTAGTTCATAACTAATTCATAAGTTATTGCTCCTCTTTTGTTTGTTTGTTTGTTTGTGGCATAAAAACAGAACCACAGTTGTTTTGAATGTAGTTGCTACCTATTCAAATTATACTTATTCTACTGATTATTTTAAGAAAGCACACAATGTTTTTTAATTTCTAGTTCTGCTATTGACATGACTGTTTTGCTAACTAAAGAAAGGAGTTTCATCTTTGTGTGATGCTGTTTTCCTCATTACTCTTTATCTCCAATTCACTTCCCCTATACTCTGGAACACGAGTTTTATGGGAGCTCTAATCATATGAAACTACCCTTGACAACTAATCAGAATGCTCATAACACTACTTGGGCAAACCCGAACACAAAAAGGAAGCCTACAAAGGGTGGAAACAAGGGCAGGTAGCCTAGGAGAGAAATTGCCCAGCCAGGCACCAAGTTAGGGGAGTTAAATCACTGGTAGGATTATATGTGGCCAGGGACATCCAGGGCACAAAGAAAAGCTACGATAGGTATGTCAGGGATGAAAGGAAGACTGGGGAAAATATGGTTCCTCTCCTGAAGGAAACACAAACAGTGGTTAACCAGGATATGGAGAAGGCTGAGGTACTCAATGACTTTTTTGCCTCAGTCTTCACCAGCAAGTGCTTGACCCAAACTGTCCAAGTTGCAGAAAGAAAAGACTGGAGAAAGAGAAAAAAAAAAAAAAAACAAGCAAACAAAAAAAACAAAACAAAAAAAAAAACAAAACCAAAACCAAAAACAAAAAAAAAACCACAAAAAAAACCCCAAAACAACCAACCAAAACTCACTCATTTCAAAATACCAGGTTCAAGACCATCTAAGGAACCTGAATGTGCACAAGTTCGTCAGACCTGATGAGATGACAGTGCAGGTCCTGAGGGAAGTTGTTGATGAAGTGATTAAACCACTATACATCATATGTGAGAAGTCATGGCAGTCTGTTGAAGTTCCTACTGACTGTAAAAGGGGAAACGTAATCCCTATTTTTAAAAAGAGGAAAAAGGAAAACCTGGGGAACTACAGATTGATCAGTCTGTGCCTGGCAGGAAAAGATCCTCCTGGAAACTATGTTCAGACTAATGAAAAATAAGAAGGTAACTGATGACAGCCAACATGATTTCACTACAGAAAAATTATGCCTGATAGGCTTGGTGGCCCTCTGCAGTGGGCCATAAGGAAAGAACAATTGATATTGTCTACTTGGGCTTATACAAATCATTTGACAGTGTCCCACAGTACATTCTTGTCTTTAATTGGAGAGGCATGGATTTGAGAATTAGTCTTTTCAGTGGATAATGGAATCAGTTCAATGGTTGCAATAAATAAGTTGCTGTGATGGCTCAATATCCAAGTGGAGACCAGTGATGAGTGGCATTCCTCAGGAGTTGGTATTGGGATGAGAATTGTTTAACATCTTTGTCAGCGACATGGACAGTTCGACTGAGTGCACCTGCAGAAAGTTTGTCAACAACACCAAGCAGTGTGGTGCAGTTGATATGCTAGAGGGAAGGTATGCAGTCCAGAGAATCCTTGACAGGTTTGAGAGTAAGCCTATGAGAAGTACATGAAGTTCAGAAGGCCAAATGCAAGGTCCTGCACTGGGTTGGGGCAATAGCAAGAAATAGAGTGGGGAATGGATTAAGTACAGTTTTGAGGAGAAGGACTTCAGTGTGTTGATGAAAGAGAAGCTCAATGAGAGCAGGCTATGTGTGCTTGCAGTCCAGAAGCCCAACCATATCCTGGGTTGCATCAAAAGAAGTGATTAAGGGATGTGATTCTGCTTCTCACATCTCATGAGACCCCATCTGGAGTACTACATTCAGGTTTGGGGCATCCAAGAAGGATAGGAACCTGTTGGAGCATGTCCAGAGGAGTGCCACAGAGATGGTTGGGTACCTCTCCTACGAAGAGGCTGGAAGAGCTGGGCTTGTTCAGCTTGGACAAGAGAAGGCTCCAGTGACACCTCACTGCAGACTTCTAGTACCTAAAGGGGGCCTATAGGGAAGCTGTAGAGGGACTGTTTACAAGGGTATGTAGGATGAAGGACAGGGGATTTTTATTAGTTACAAGAAAAAAATAATCTTCTCTATGAGGCTGTTGAGGCACAGATAACCCAGATCTGTACATGTTCCCTTCCTGGAGCATGGTGTTTCAAGCCAGGTTCCATGGGCCCCTCCCATGGCAGAGGGTTGGAACTAGATGATCTTTAAGGTCCCGTCCAATGATTCCATGTCCAGTTCTTCTAAGATATTACTCACCTTTTGACGTTAAGTTCCAAGATACAGTGTGACTCATACACTCATTGGTCATGCAGCACAGAGTTGATGCAGTTCTAAATTAATTGTATCATTTTCAGTAATTATACAAAATACTAATTTTTGTAGTGAGCATTACTTCCAGTGAACAAAAATAAACACCAGTATAGTGTCGCACTGACTAGCAGAAACAGTGATATGCTGCACAAACTTGCATTCAATTCAAAGTGGATATTACACCAAATATTGTAAAAAACACACACGTTGCATCCAGCTATGTAAACAGTCACAGCAGAAAGGTAATGAAGACAATAAAGCATAAAAATTGCTTAGGTTAAGAATAAAGCTTCCAATGTGTGAGCTGCCTTATGCATAGGTATACAAATAATTCAAAATTTCTAGAACCTCTCTCATATAAAAATAAAAATCCCAGGACCACAAAAGAAAAATGCCGGACTTCCAAAACAAGAATTTGTTTTTAAAATAAAAATAAATATTAAGAAAAAAATAAAAAACTGAGCACCAAGAATCATTCACTGTGGGATTTTTTCACTTAGGCATTTAAGTAGGCCAATTTCACTAAGAAAACAAGAAAAAAGAAACCTTTACATTTTTGAGATGGAAGTGATTGAAAAAACAAAGGGGAGGCTGTAGAGTGACCTAGTGGTAGACTCACTACTTCAGGGATATCTAATAATATGATGCTAATGCATGCACAAGTCAGTCTTAAAAGGTACAGCATGCAGATATAAGAAGGCATGGAAGCGCAAAATAAGCAATGATTGTAAGACAGATTTTTAGGGGTTTGGGGTTTTTNTTCCTCACTACCAGTAAGTATAATCTGAAATTGTAGCACATTTATCTAAAAAAAAAAAAAAATAAAGAGAAAGAATAAAGAAAACATCATGATAGAAAGGAGACAATAAGAAGGGGAATCCATGAGCCAGGACATTACAGAGGTATACAACGTGTTCATTCATGATGAAAGTTTATACTGATGGAGTGGAAGAGAGAATTACAGAGCATAAGGATTTTTTTTCCCACTAGGCTGTGGTAAAGGGTGAATCCTACATGAAGAATACTTATTTAAGGCAGGCTGCAATTATTTGCTGCATTCATAATAAATCTGAAAAGTTTAGTGAAAACTATACTTTAGACTTTAAAACTAAAAAAAACAAACAAACAACAACAACAACCAAAAAAAGCCAAAAACAACCCAACAAAACACCAAGCAACCAAACCAACAAAACTCATCTTAGCTGGACATCCAAGTGCATCTGATTCTCAGATTAATATATTTGCCTAAAAAAATAAGCAAGTATCTTTACAAAACCAGCAACAGCTGGAACAGAGCACTCTGGATTTAAAACAGAAAAGAAAAAGAGGGTTAGGTTTTGCTTCTTTCCAGCCTTCTGCCAAGTTCAACTGCTTTAGATCTACTTTGATCTCTCCGCAAAATGAAAACTTTGAAAAAGAAAGAACAGAAGCAGATTTTGTCTTCCAAATTCTTTACTAAAACCAAACACTAGCTCCAATAATTTTTTTCATTTTTTTTAACATTCTACTAGAAGAGGAGGTGAAAATTAATTCTTGTGATCTCAGAAGTCAGGGGAGAGATAATTTATTTTCATTATGAAAAACAAAGACATATCTGTCTTCAATCCATAAGATATGAAATACTTTGCTTAAAGAAGCAACATTCAATGAAAATCAAATTAAATTTTATTTTATTTTGACTCACATTGCCTTGTCAAATTGTTTGAAAAATTTTTTGAAGATATTGCAACTGCCTATTACACCATCCAATTCTTTCATGCTATTTTAAATCCTCTGCCTTGTTTTGATTAAACATATGAACAAAATTAAATATAGTTTTCATGATCTCAGTATCTGACTTTTGCTCAAACTTAATTGCTCTTCAGATCTTTCACTGTTGCTGAACAACTTCCCTGCAGTAATGTGTCCAGTACAAAATGTTTAACATTTAAGTCAAAGCAAAAGTAAAACCATGTTAGTTCAAAGCATAACTGACATTCACATTGGACAACTCTTAAAGCAGCTATAGATAAACTGAATAAAAATCCCTCATTATGATGAAACAATGAAAGGAAAACAAATCTTCCACTGAGCTGCTTTTCTTGTAATTTCCACAAGATACTATGTTCATGTTCATAAAATCTCAACTTGGAGATTTGCTAATTGCTGTGGTAGCCAAGATATGAGTATACCAGATTGCACCAATGTAAGTTACCAAAGTAAACACACTGATAATATTAAATTACCCATTAAAATTATCATATTTATAGTACTGTGCATGTGCAACATCCAAGAGGCAGGTAAAAGTGAAAGAACAATTCAGATTCCGCAAAGTTTAGTAATCCTTAGGAGTATCCAACTCTAAAAGGAAATATGCCCATTGTCCTAATACTGCTCCACACTTGAGTATTGAAAAGGTATTCAAGTCATGACCTTCAAAGTAGTACCACTGAATGAGATAATATTCTGGCTTTGTAACAGGCAGTAAGAACAATATGCAAGAATGCATCTTTGTGTGAAAGAGTATTTGTCATTGATGTCTGATACATAGAAACATTGAAAAATGCAAATGACTGAAGGGAGAAAATGGTAATACAGTATTAGTCATATGAAAGCAATGATACTATACAAATCATCCAGTTAATAATATATCCATATAATCTCTTCTTCACTTTTGCCAGTACACTACCAACAGAAGATAAAAGAAGGACTTTGAAGAGGAAAACTTCTACAAGACATGTTAATCTTTAAATATAACTTAACAAAGACTCTCCTGAGGATTTTAGGAATCTATTACTGTTAGAAACGGAAAAAAACCTCATTATCACTTGAATGTAAAGTGGCTGTGAAACATAGTGAGCAGCCCTCTCACAGATCAAAACTTCCACCTTATTCACTGGTCCTGTACCAGCAGTACTAACATCCATCAGGTAGCACTACAACCCATGCAATAGCCATGTGCAAGCATTCCCCCTGTGCTGTCTACCCTGCAGCCAAAGGTGTAATACAGGGCATCACATTTCAGACCAGATGTTTTGATGGCCTAAGCACATTAGCTAGACCTTGACGATAAAATTTATCCCTTCCTGACCTCTTTTGAAAGCAAAGTCACAGATTGAGCAGCACTGTGCCAGCAACAGCAAGCTCTGGTTACCATGTGGTCTATGATGCGATGGCTGTGCAAAAGCCTCCTCCATTGGCTTGTGCTGTGACCACAGCAGAAGAGTCTCTGCTGCCAGGACACCATGTATAAAGAAGGCAGCAGACTTCACTGCTGCTTTGGAGCAACTTCAGATATCCAAAAGTCATTCAAGTGAACGGAAATGTAAGTAGGCAAAATCTCTAGTCTCCAGGGTTCATGCAGGGTAGCAAGAGTAACATAATGCTTGCTAACTTCTAACAACAACCCTGGAAGCGCTATCTTTGTCCACCATCCTGTTCTTTCCACTAGTTCTCCTGAGATACCACAAGGTGAAGCTGATAACCCTTACCAACCGGTAATCTACTGAGGAAGAACACTACACACACCACACAGAACAACCACACATTGACTCAATGTTCTATCAGGTTTTGGGACAGAATGGTGAATAAAGACTTACTTTGTCCCTTCCAGCACTATAGGTCAAGGAAAGGATTTGTTCTGATGAAGGATTCTATGAAAATGTCTTTTATCAACTTCTGAATCTTGACCTGTATAAAAGAATTTGCCTGCCTTGAATGACAGTACTGTCTTTTTAAGGACAAGAAAAACTCTAAAAATACAGTCTTACTGAATGCAGTGCCTCATCTGAAAAACACGGACATCACATTTTCCCTGTATGTGATAAATGTACTTTGTCAAAAAGCAGGCTTATTTTTCAATTTATACATGATGTAGATATAGCTTATGAGCATTCACACAGAAAGATGTAGATATAAACACACCAATTATTTTTCTCATTTCATGAAAGAGGTTGCAAAATAGATGTCTAAAATGCATATAACTGACAACTAACAAAGAAAGAAACATAAGAAAAAATTTCATTGGTGGTAATAACGGGGAACATACAGTCTTACAGAAATTATTTTACTTTGTTAATGAAAAATAAAATTAAGAAATCCTCTTTTGAAGAGGCACCATCTTTTTTGGAGTATAGTACACATAATGTGCTCAATGAGGCAGCATATTAAATCATTTGAAATCACCTAAATTGCTTTTCAGAAATTAATGGCTTCTCAAATGTCTTTCAATTATTAAAGCACTAAATAGATCTAAGAATGCCTTTATATAAAGCACCCCAGACCTGATTCCCAGACCTCACTTGTAAGGATCCAGGCAGCTGAAGGACCCTGAGCAAAGAATCAGCAGTTCTGGAGACAAGAAGGTGCTGAGAAGGATACTAAAATGGTTGGGGCAGCAACTGTTGCAGGGAAGACACAGAGGCTTTCACACACACGGCCTGTAGGACCTGCAAAGGTTCCCCAAGCTGAAGCAAATACCACCATAAACCTAAACAAACATCAGAAAAAAAAATCCCATTGTGTCTTTCAAATTTTAACAGAAAGGGATGGAGGTGGGAGGAAATCATGGATTGTGAAGAAATGAGAGGAACTGTGACAGTCCAGCCCAGGAAATGGGAAAAGGGGACTCTAAATCCCATGCTCTGGAGAAGAGCTAACAAAATTAGAAAGTTAGAAAGTTTTCTGTGTACATCTCATAATACAGAAAACATTAAAAGTGTACACAGAGAGGTCAGGCAAGGGGAATGCTTATAAAAAGCACAGCAGATTGGGACATTTAAAAAATAAGCTTGACAGCGTATTAACAAAATCTCATGCAGTAAAATTTTATGCAGGAACATCATAAATGACTTAATAAGCCTGATTTCCATAGGCTAAGGTCAGAGTTCAGTGTTGATTATTATATGACTATTATTATGGTAACAGCATATATTAATGCAATTCCATGTTTAGATCAGTACACTGAATTCAGAAATAGGCATTTATTCATTCATAAATACTTGTGATTATAAATGACCTATTTACTCATGAAAGTTTATGAACAGAAAATCTGATTAGTTCATCTCTAGACATACTAACAGCATCAGTAGATAAATTTCCCTATAAACATTCATTTTGCAAATCCAGAATAAAATTGCTCAGAATCAATAACAGATTATTGCCCACCATGAGAAAGTAAAAAATGACTTATCTTTTATTTACTCTTGGTGCTCATTATTGCCATCTTATAGTTAGAATGAAAGTCTACATCATCATTTTATTTTTTTTTAAATAGCTAAGGTTTACACTAAGACAAACCTCCACACAAAACTGCTTAGTTTAGTATATCAGGTCTGCCGGGCAGAAACTTTCTGAGTGCGGAATCATACTTTATAATTATTTTTTTTTTTCCCTCCAAACATGTAGAGACTTTCAACAATGCCTGGAACATTCCCTGAACCCCAGACAGTTAAAGAATAACCTAACTAAAATTTCAAATGTTTTTTATGTTTTATAAAAAGGACCATAGTAATTCTATTTATTTCTTCACTAAGATTCAGAAATCAGAACCGGCGGAAAAAACCCCACCACTTTTTGAGAAGAACAAGCTCACTATCACAGAATCACACAGAATCACAGAATATTAGGAGCTGGAAGAGACCTGGAAAGACCATCCAGTCCAACCCCCCTGCCTGAGCAGGATCATCTAGAGGAGATCACATAGGAACATGTCCAGATTGGTCTTGAATGTCTCCAGAGAAGAAGACTCCACAACCTCTCTGGACAGCCTGTTCCAGTAATCCATCACCCTCACAGTGAAAAAGTTCCCCCTTACATTAAGATGGAATTTTCTATGTTCCAGCTTGGAACCATTTCGCCTTGTTTTATCACTGGACATCACTGAGAAGGGCCTGGATCCATCCTCCTGACACTCACCCTTAACATATTTATAAACACTAATGAGGTCACCCTTCAGTCTCCTCCAAGCTGAAGAGACCCAGCTCCCTCAGCCTGTCCTCAGAAGGAAGATGTTCCGCTCCCTTAATCATCTTAGTTGCCCTCCACTGGACTCTCTCAAGGAGTTCTATG
>VXBZ01000457.1:19133-31872 GCA_013399135.1 Heliornis fulica
CCTGCACTACTCTCCAACAGGTTAGTCCCCAGTCTATATTGTACATGGGGTTGTTTCTCTCCAGATGCAATGCCCTACACTTGGCCTTATTAAATTTCATTGCATTTCTCCCTGCCCAGCTCTCCAGCCTGTCTAAATCTTGTTGAATGGCAGTACAACCTTCTGGTGTGTCAGACACCCCTCCCAGCTTTGTGCCATCAGCAAACTTGCTGACTGAAAACCCAAAACAATTGAGTTAACAAAGTAATGAAGTTTAGCAGGAGGCCACTGAATAAACCCATTTGACGTATGTGCTCAGTTCTGGGCTCTCATCTAAAGACAACAGAGTGGAATAAGAGAAGGTAGCTCAAAGGGCAACAACTGCAGTGAAAAACATTTTGCACANNNAAAACATTTTGCACAGAAAAAAAAAAACCTCCCGCCAACAAAACTAGCTAATAGGCCTCTCCCAAAAAAAAATTTCCCAAAAATGTCCACCAAACCCCCCTCTCCACTATTAGTCTAATATTCTTTAGCTGAAAAGCTAGAAAAGTGACAGCTGAAGGAAGATATTATCACAACATAAACTGCCATTCACCAACACCTTAGTATGAGTGACTAATCTTTTTCCTATTTACCACTACCAAGGTAAAGATTAGTCACTCGCTCTCGTAACACAAATGTAAAGATCATTAAATGAAACAATCAAGATGTAATTTCAAGACGCAACATAATTCATTCTTCTATATTTCCTACATACTTTTCCAGTTCAGAAAATCCCTTAAGAAAGTTCTACTAGAACTGAAAACCATTCAACAGATTGCATGTTGCCCTCCAGCAATTTTTTATTTTTATATTTTGGAGGGGAGAAGATACATACAGTATTATGATTTAAGGAAACTGCTGGGTTTCCTAGTGCACTTCCAACCATGCTACATCCACTGCCCCCTCACCCTCAAAGAGGAAGAACCATGAATTACTGAATAAAGCTGGGTATTGGAATAACTAAGGACATAAAACTAAGGACATATAAGCCAAAGCTTGATCTAAGAGAGTCAAACTGTTCAACTATGTGACTAAATGTTAAGACATGCAACAGGAGGAATTAATGAAACATGAGAGGGAACATAGCTGCAGATAACTATGATGAACTGCAGTTGAGTATGTTTTCCAGATTTCATCCTTCTATCATTTTCCACTGAAAGAAAAACTAAACCTTTTTGTCAAGAGATAAGACAATGTTAGCATATTTCCTGATTTAATTGATGTGTCCAGCATCCCCTATCAGCAACTTCCCTAGAGCATATGCAGCCTAGAGACAGATATCTATCAGGTGCTATAAATTCATTGAAGAATGAAACATATTTACTACCAATTGGTATTCCATTTTTGTTCCGACATGATGAGATACAAGCAGCTCAGTGGGATGAAGTTATGTGCCACTTCAGTTCATCTACAATACCAGCACATTCAGAAAAAGTATCTTATTGTACAATGACTGTAAAAAAAGACATTCAGATGCAAGAAGAGAACCACTTATAGTACAATTGCTTTATTTATTGTAACATTTGCTCATGTAAATTAAGTGACGTGTTAAAAGAATACAAGGGGTAATGGTTTCAAAATAGAGGGAGGGAGATTTAGATTGGATTTTAGAAAAAAGTTCTTTACTGTAAGAGTGGTGGAGCACTGGAACATGTTGCCCAGGGAGGTGGTGGATGCCCCATCCCTGGAGACATTCAAGGCCTGGTTGGATGAGGCCCTGAGCAACCTGATCTAGTTGGGGGTGTCCCTTCTTCTTGCAGGGGGGTTGGACTAGATGACCTCTGGGAGTCCCTTCCAACTCTAATCATTCCATGATGCTATTATTTATTCTGGGTTAACACAGAGAGGTGAATATCTTTTTTATTTTTCACACACTTTTGATTGACTGCCTTTAGAATAAGTGATTTCTGAGCACAAAACTTATTCAATTCTTGAGGGTTTTTCCCATCAATGGAAAAGGAGTAACATAAAGAATAAAACCCTTAAAGAATATTTAATTAAAGCAAATTGTTAAATACTGAATATAAAAATTTAAGTTATGCATGATTGTGTACATGCTGCTTTCAGAAGGCATTTTATAATTTACTTAAATCCCTATGCACTTTCACATTTCTAATTTTTCATGTCTCTTGGGTAAGATTTTAAATACAACAAAGGCCTCAGAGTAATTCAACACTGGAAACCTAAATCCAAGGCACTGTGCTAGTTTTGTGCTCATTGCACTCAGAGAGCTCTTACTTAATGAAGGGAAATATTTAAAAATAAAATGTGCTGATTGAATGAAGACAAATCAATCCAGTTGAGAACCTTTAACTCTGCACAGCATAACACTTGCCTGGAATTCAAACAGAATTCAGACAACAACAAACAGAGGGGGTCTTTTAATATGTTTTCCTGTACTCAAAGGCAAACACAGAACCCTCTACCAGTGAAAACTCTCATCCCTGACACCATCTCATAATTACGTGAACCTACCCCACCATAGTAATATTAAAGCATCATATATTTACCCATGTTTTTCATATTTACTTTTTCTTCTTCCATAAGGAATCTAAACCAATACCTGTAAGTGCATTAACAGCCGTTCCTTTTATGAAGGTGGCAAAAAGCAGTGTGCTAGTTCCTCTACAGATGCAATTCCCAAGAAACAATAACTTGGTGCTATTTCCTTAGTCACAGAGAGGTCATGCATGTAAAGTAATAAGAAAGAGATTTTAAAAATTTTAACATTGCTTGAAACAAATGTCAGGTCATTACATTGGTAATTAGGAAAAAATATTTATTTCAAAACACTGAAAGGCAATATTATACTAGGGATGATTTTAAAAGAATAGGAATGATTTTAATTTAACATGGGAAGGCATCATATTCAAATTAACTTTTCTGAATGTTCACCTCTTGTGATTATGTGTTTCCTATATCTAAAAATATACGGATATATACTATGCATAACCCTGACTAAATATTGGTATTTTAACGCACATGCAAAGGCATACAGAAGCTCCAGAAGTATTACTGAAAATACATTCTCTCACATAGATTGCATAGCATATTTGTGGAGAGCCACGTGGTTTCCCATTTAGCCCGTAGCAGCTACAGATCAGAGTGTTTCAGCAGTGAAAGGAAAGGTTGACAAGTCAGCAGCATCTTCTGCCATCACAAACTTATGAGCTGAATTGAATTTAACATTGTGCCTGACACCCTGGAACTTACAGAACAGCTTCAGAGAAGTGTAGATTTTTATCCTGGCTCTTTCCTAGTTACATTTTGTGATATAAAGGATGTCAGTGCTCTAATTACCTATTCCATAATAGGTAAAAAAAAGTAAAAATTGCGTAATAGTCGTAATGATGAAGTGCCTAGAGAACATCAAGGGAGCATCAATCTCAAATTACTTACTCATCTATATATTTTATTGTGAGCATTTTGAAATGTTGGAGGTCTACAGTCTGAGCATACAAGGACTAAGGAACAACATACAGAGACCATAATGTGGCCTGGGAACCTCTGGTGAGACTTTTGAAACACTACTAGAAAACTGCTATTTCATACAACTTGATGAAACATGAGTTGATGACACGAAGAGATAAAGATACTGCAAGCATCCAGTGTATTTCATTTTCTCTCGCAGGTGTCTTCTACACTTTTGCTGGAAGAGCAATATTTTCCTAGACTTCACCCTCCAGCTGATGAGTTGCAAGCTATCTTCTCCATGGAACAGCAGTTCTAAAACCACAGTTTCTGTACTTCTTTCACTTTCCCTTTATGCTGCAGTGGGGAAGAAAAGTGTTCCTCTTTAATCTTAATCCATGTTCCTTTCACAAGTAGAAAAAAATAAATTAGTGATCTCAACTGACATTTCCTTTTATCCTGAATTCACACCTGTAAAGCCTAAAGATTCTTTTTACAATTGTGTATTATGCAATTTCTTGACTAACTTATTCTGAATTAGCAAGCACTTAGAAAATTACATTTTTAGGAAAAAAAAAAAAAACAACACAAAAACTCTGGGTTTTAAATGTCATAACTGAGTAATACTATTCTTCTGGGAACGTTCTTCATGAAAGGAAGTACAGGGGGCCTTGGACTCAGTGTACAGGAATTATATAAAGATGATTCAGATTACAGAGCATGTTAATAAAAACAAAAATAAAAAATCTCCCTCTACCTCTCAAATGGACAAAAAAAATTTAAAACACTACACTCTGGTGTTTCATGAACATGTACTCTCCTTCACATTTGGGAAACACAATGAATATCAGAGATACCCAAGCTGTGCCAGAAAATCAATACAGCAAATCTTGTTAGAAAGAAACACAGCATTTAGTGACTTTGGAGGTTGGTATTTTGACCACTGTCGTCTGTAGTAGGAAAAAAGTGACACGTTCAATAATATGAAGGGCACTTGAGTATTCAAGCAAACAGAACACTTAACTCACAACAGTAGAGTCTTTGCTTAGATGGACTGGCGGAACTTACAAGCATCTTACTCCTTATTTATACTTTGGTTATTGTAAGATAATAAATGTGATATCTGCATGGATGAAACCTCAGAAAGAGCAGGTATTTCCCTATTGTCCCAGTTTGCCTGAAGCATTGCTTTCCTTATACCATGTTGTAAGAAGGCAAGATTATTTATTTTTTTTTAATCTTTTAAAAAGACTGTACTTGCACTGAAGTGTAAAAAATTATACTGATTGGAAAGCAGGCTAAAGAGCCTCTCAGGAGCACAGCCTCTTTTCAGAAATCATCTGTGCATTGAGAAATATGGATATCCATGTAAAGGACTATCATGACAAACAGGAGTGCAAAAATGAATAGCTGAAATTTTGAGTATATTCAACATTATAAAAGCCAAGAATTCTTAGCTTACATTAGAATCAACAATCTTTGTATGCCATTGTAAAATCACCCAATTAATTTCTAATGCATGGAAATAAAATCCCCCATGAATCTCTTTACTGAAAAAGCATTTCTAATTTAAAAATTTCTAGTTATGTTAGTGAGCACATATATTTTATAAATGGGTTCTCAGAGCAATTATCATCCCTCACATGATTTATTAGTTGGCATTATGTATTATTTGACCTCTACTGAGAGGTCAGCTATTCCAGTTTTTGGAATTAAAGGCATGAACTCATCAAATAACATTAAAGAACTTTAATTTCTTTTCATAGCTGCAGGCTACCCTAGCAAATGAATTTAGAAGAGTAGAACCTAATTTCATCCAGATGCTACAGTAAAACAGACTGTAATATAAATTCAGGTTATTTACTATTTGCTGACGTTTAATTTTATATGAATGGAGAAGCTTATTTTCAAGCCACAATAGATCTCCTCTTGGCTCATATCCACTGGGCTTCTGTACTGTGGTGGAAAAACTGACATTTCCTCTCATCCACCAACCTGTGACTTAGCTACCCTTCTGAGAAAGAGGTCTTCAAATTTGAAAATCTCCTTGACCTGCACAGTAATCAACCTTGTGATAACAGCACTTATAGTTGCACAGAACATGAACAAAATTTAGGAGGTTTTTGTGAAATCTGTGAAATCTTAGACAAAACCAAGAACCAATGCATCTAGCCAAGTACACAAAACAATAAAGGGAAAAATACCCATTCAGTATTTGTTGGGGCCCTGGCTGTACTGAAGGACTACGCGGACCACGTGCACGGCACCCTGGCCTTGGAGCGGTGAAGAGCGGAGCCCGAGGGCTGCCTAGGAACAAAGAAAGAGACTACAAGGGGAATGACTGAAATGTTTGAAATTTGCAGTTTATGCGTTAACCAAACAGAACCGAGTATTCATTGAGTAATCGGAAAGCTGTAACCAATGATAAGTTCACCCTTGGTGGATGTTCACAGGTACTGGCTACCAAACGGTATATAATGATGTTGGGAACAAGCAGTAACAGATTGAATCTGCATCACGTTGATGTGTACTTTCACCTCGGTTCGTGCCGTAAATCGCAGGCTTCGGCAAGTATTGGTCCCAGCCTCCTAAGAGGCAAAAACAACAATTGGTTTTATCCTCACAGTACCTGCAGGAGGTGGGCATTTGTGGACCATCTGTGCAACAGAGAAAGTCAGCAGCCTGTACAGCATCAAATGTGACAAGAAAAACATGGAATTTACCTCCTCCGAGGCTCTGTGGGATCGCAGGACTGAACCTCTGGAGGTACAAAAGGAGGAGCAGGCAAAGCCTGAAATTATCCAGGTGGAAGACCCATGAGGAAGAAAATGGGTGTGTCACCAAGTGGCTAATCAGATGGAAAGAAACTTTGCAGTAAAAGACTTGGGGGTCTTAGTGTACAGTAAGCTGACCATGACTAAACTCTTTGCCCATATAAAAAAGAAGCCAGATCTCCAGAAGGAGTTTAGGGGCCAGCACTGGGCTCCCTGTACAGTGGTTTTGTTTAACTCTTATTGCAAAGGTTCACATCAATATGATAAGAGATGTTGCTTCAATGAACAGTAATTTTGCAGATGAAATTTTAAGTGTTGCATCTATAAGAATGATAAAGATTGATAAACAATAATTCTATTAAATGCCTTACTCTTCCAAATCAATTTTAATTCTAACAGTAAACATTCAAGATGATAAATGCAAGGGTTTCCAAGTAAGTTTTGAATGATGGCACTGAGTTGCAACATGGCTAGAAGCAAGATGTCCCATAGCATTATATATATACATATGTATATACACACCCTTCTTCTACATACATTGCAGTAGGGTGGAAGTGACCTAGATCCAGTGTGCCGTTTCACACATGATCCTAACCAGCTCTGATACACACAAGAGAGCTCAGTAAAGATAGCAGGGACAAGCCTAGGTTTCATCATACCATATTGAGAAGAGACAGTTACCAGCAGAAGGCTGCTGAGGTTAAGGCATGGATGGCTGAGTCTTGCTACAGGAACAAATCAAATATGATACCATGGCAGTAGCTTCCTCTCTGAACCACAGCTGAGAGGAAAGCTCTCAGAGTACTTTGTTCAAAGAGACAATACCTAAAATATCTTTAATCCCATAACAAAAAGGGATTAATCTCACTGAAATTTCTTCAAACATAACTTTCCTAAACAGTCACTGCTGGCTGCCCTTGGAGCCAGGTTTTTGAGCTGTGTACACTCTTACCCAACTGTTACATATCAATTTAGAATGTATAAAATTTGGATTACAAGATTTACCCCCATTAGGGTTACATTGCCTAGAAACCTTTCAATATTGGACAATACATTTATTTGACCTAACCCAATTTCTGGCTTTGTTTCCTTATTTTTTTAAATGATTGCTAGATTTATCTTTATTACAAAAATAAAATTGAAAAGTTTAATTTAAGACCAATATTCAGAATACAAACCAATCAAGCCATATTGGGGTCAGAAATGCTGGAAGGGGTCTAGATGCTATCATGACACAGATCAGACTCCAATATTGCTCTCTAACTGATAATGAAGTAAATAAATCAACCAACCAAAAAATCTCAAATTTTCTTAACTTCAGTGTTATTTCATTCAGTTTAATCACAAGATACTGTACAGAGCAAATGGTGATCAGATTTGGTGTCTCTTCTTTTAATTTTACTTATTTGTCTTCTGTGGTTTGACACAGAAATGAAATGTAGCCTCAAAGTATAATTAAGCATTAATACAAAGGCCATAAATTATCTCCCAACCCTGTGAATTGAGAATGCCTCTGTGTGTGTGTGTGCGCGTACACATACGTGTGTGTGTGTTCAGAATTAAATCTCTGGAAATGTAATAGTAGACTCACATTCTGATGATTAAAGCATCTTCTTTAAGTATGCGCTTGTAGTGCTATCCCTCAAAACGATAACATTCTCTCAATATTTAAATTGAACTATGTACCAATGTATTTCAACAGCACAGAAATTCCTGCATGGACAGGATATATCCACAAGTTTTTAACATGGGATTGTTTATCTATTAGGATATAATTTATAAACATCTTTCAGATAGACTCTCTTCCTTCAAGTATGGCCTAATTTTGCTTTATCAGAAAGTAATAGGATTCCTATGATACAGCTTTTTGAAAGACTATATTAATAACCCTAACTGAAAATCAACAGCCATAGAAAAAAATCAATTTTGCTTCAGAGTTACTAGTCCAGTTTAATTAAAAAAAAAGTTAACATTTTTTCTTTAAAGAAAAGAAATACAGATTCTACAGTCTGAATTAAAAAGCCTCACCAAGGCTATTTTCTCAAGAAACAAAATGGACCTATCAATCACAGAACCCAATCTCTTAGTATACTACTATAGGTACTGCAAAATTTGCTAGTTGTCCAAATAATAAAGGATCCTCATCCTTTGATGAGGATGTTGTTAAAGATCCTCATCAATGATAAAATAAAAATAAATTCTAAGTAAACTAAATCTTAATTTAAACTTACTACTTGTTTGAGGTTGATTACAACATCCCTGATAAGTTTTTTATTTTAATAAATGACTTTTTAAATATATGTAACTATACCCTGCTTTCTGGGCCCCTGGTCCAGTGTTTCACTGTCTTTTCTGTAAAATTTCCTAACACTTGAGCAAAATTTCACATCTTGCAATTTGCGTGTTGTCCCTGATCCTTTTATTATTCATATCTGAAAGGAGCCTGGCTCCCCTTTTTCAAGCCCTGCATTAGGTTTCAGGCAACACTCACTAGGCACCCCCTGCCCACCATTCATCTTCTCTGTGGGACAAGGAAGCATGGTTCCCCCAGTCCTTTTGCACACCCCATGCAGCACCTGGAAAGTCTTCTGGTCTCTGTCCAGCCTGTCAACTTCTTTCTTCTATTGAGGCACCCAAAAACAGATCGAGGAAGTCCAGACGTCCTCTGACACAGACTGCAGCACTACTTACAACTTGGAGCCTCAACAGTACTGTTTGATACCATTGAAAAATCTTCTCTTGAGAGAGCTCTCTATGATTGGAACCCGACATTAAATTTAAAAACAAAGCTAGTTACAACTGATGTATATTACCGGGAATAATTCGATAGAGTGAAACTAGGGAAACTAGGAAAGATGCCAGTGGTTGATTTTGAGAAAAATAAATCATCTCTATAAAGGAGTGATAAATACAAAGACTCTTCCTCAAGAACACCTGCCAAACTGAATTTATCAAGCACTTGTCAAGGAAAAATAAAGAAGAATAACAGTAAACACCGAGTGCAAAAGAACCACTGTGATTAAAAGCGGAAGTCAGCTTTAGCATCCCTCAGGTAAAAGATGTGATTGTGAGCACAGAATTCCTACAGCTTCAAATTGCTTCTGGGAGCAGAGACCTCTGAGAGCACTGCTCACCAAACAGATGACCTTTAGACATATGATGAAGCCAAAAAAGCATTTCAAATGCTTAGCAGTTTCCATATACTAGGTAATGTCGATAACGTGTTTTGCCTGCATCTGGCACATACAGTTCAAGTGCTTCATAAGTAAGCAACAATCCCCTGATTGTCACGTGCTCAGTACCTTTAAGCACATCACAATACTGCAACAAGTTGAGTTTCAAAGATGTTTTGGGAAATGCTGCAGATTGCAAAGACATACAGTGAGCTTCATCTTCAGAACAAATAATCGGTAGAGCAAAGAATGAACTTTCTCTGCATATATACAACAACCTGACGCAGTAATCTAAGGGCAGCACAGCCATAAATGTTTTTACAATGAGAAATTCCTGGATAGCAATGACAGATTACTACACTGGTATTCTGTCCACAATGTTTTAGTAATATTGTATATATGTTTCAATTTTCAGAAGTCTTTCTTGGGTTTTGTTTGGTTTTAAACCAGCAGGATTTTCTGAAACTATTACCGACTCCCATCAATAATGTCATGAGTATTTAAAATATATCTTGCTGATACTGTAAATGAGAGAGCATGAACCAGTGTAAAATTCCTTTATCTGAGAAGCTGATTCTTATTACTGGAATTTCGAGTTTTGTACTGTTGTAGACAAATCCTTTCTAACAGCATGGCAATAAACATTTGTTCTGCTTAAAAAAAAAATAGAGGACAGAATTTTTTTTTATTTCAAGAAACCAAAGCCTGTTAGTGTAGTAAGTATTGAAAATTTTTAAAAATAGAGAGATGATCATTTTCAATTTTAAGCAACTAACACTGCTGACATGCTGAAAACCAACAAAAAAATCAGTGAATTATTTTCCTTACATTTCAAACATGCATGAAAGCAAGTCACTGACAGCTCTCCCATTTGTGAGTTTTGTGTTTTTTTAAAAAAAATCGGGATACTTCTGTTTCTCATTCATTGCCTACATGTCTTTCACTTTAATACATTTAATATATACAGTAAATAAAAACTATTAGTGGTCATGGCTGAAATAATACAGTTTTGAATAGATCAGCTTCAACATGCCCCCTGAGAGTAAGTCTGAATTTCTTTTACCTGATTGACATTTAATAAGATCTGTGGACATTTCTACTAAAAAAAAAAAAAAAGAAGGTTTGAAACACAGCATATGGTTTTCAGACAGATTCTATTAATACAACTTCACGGGATTCTGGTATGCAGCACAAAATTGGGTAACTTTAGAAATAAACAGAACGCAGTAGGTCAGCAAAAATTTTTTTTCTGTATTCTAAATAAGAATTTTTACATAGAAACCTCAAACAAATACTGCAATATAAAATGACTTTGAAAGGGGGCAGGATAATAATTCCAGGTTTTTTACAGAGTTTCCAATTGAGATCTTCTTCCTCCCTTACACTTTCCACTAGAAAGTGTATACTCTATCCTTTCTATACTCTTATCCTTTCTTTCATCAGAGCCTCTCATAATGGGTCAAGTTATTCCATGCCAATGTGATTCTACGACTCCACATCTGTCCTGAAAAGCACATGCTTTATTTTCAGATGATATAAGCCAAAATATAAAATACAGCTTTCAAGGTAATTAGCCTTTCAAAGCTTCTCATGCTAACTAGAATATTATCCCACTTTAGCCTTTGATAGCCTCCCTTGACAAAAGCTGATTTTAGGGGAAAAAGTCTATTGCTGCCTTGGCATCTTCATGTTTTGGCACCTCTGATTTATTATTTTGTATCTTTCTCAATTTACTGATATTGAGACACTCAAGAACAAACCCACTTATGAACAGTATATAATACCTTCAGGATAGATTCTTATAATTTCAGTGACATTTAGTGAAGTGGTATTTCTACTGAATTCTTCTAAACCTCTAACCCAGCACCCCTAATTTGGAGAACTCTCACAGTTTATCCTATCACTAAGAGCAGTCTGTACACAGTGGTACTTTAATTTAAACTGAGTTTAAAAACTTTAGGAAAACTTTTACATGTATTTTCAGATCTCACAGCACTTAAATAGTTTTTTAATTATCATTTAATATCTAGTTTCCAAATCTTTATAACCAAGTTCTGTCACATTAAACTTTGGATAATTAACAATGTCAGGAAAGCGCTACAAAAAATCATAGGAATTCCTGAGGGAAGTGAAGAGATACTAGTCCTTAACTTCAAAAGCAGTTATTTGGTCCCACAGCAAGACTAGCAAAGCTTTTTATTACCTGAATTTAGACAAGGCACCATTAAATGCTGTTCCTGCCTGCTTCCCATGAAACTGCATATTTATAGCCAGCACCTCAGAAACCTAAAAAAAATATTTATCTAATCATGCACAAAATGTTAGCTTCAGCAATAGTCTATTTTTTAAAACTTTCTCATTGTCCCTATATTGATATTTTCAGAAAGTGTTTAAAAATAAAACAAACCATTTTAAAATACATGCATTATAATACTGTTTCCCATTTTTACTGAAGAAAGCCATGAGTCATAACAGCAAAACCCTTTACAGTGCTGTCTCAAACACACTGAGAAGTCAGAACAAAGGAGTTCAGTCTGTAGACAATCATGATAAATCACCTGCAAGACTTACACAATTCACGCCATTGGTACAGGGAGAAGTTAACAGAACTTAAGCTTCCCTCCACCAGCAGAACACTGATGCAGGAGAGTATTACGGCATTTCATTAATGCAATTTTTGTCTATATTATATTCCTTGAATCCATACTCAAGGTCCTGTACCCCCATAAAAGAATCCATATATTTGGAAGACAATTTCATTATTGTTTAACTTGTCTGTGGAGGATACTGTGTCAATTCACAGGACATCAGCTAACCTAAAGAATACAGACACACAAGAGCTTCAGGGTTCTTGGTTAGACTTTTTCAGATATGAGAGGTGTGAGTTTTATTTTTAGGTGGTACCAACTGCCTCATATGTCTGCCCTACTTACATTTGGCCTGAAATGTGACTCCCTCAGAGCAGTCTGATTAGCTCATTTTCATCTTAGTTAAAGACACATGTGACTCTCCCTTCATCCCCAGCCCGTGGTGATAAACTGTTTCCTATATCTTAGTTGATCCACTGTTACCCTCTAAATACATATTTAAAGTACTATTTAATGCCAAGTTGCCCTATAATCATAGAATATGTTAGGTTCAAAAGGGACCTGTAAAGGCCCCTAGTCCAGCCTGCTGCAGTAAGCAAGGACACCTTTAGATCAGGTTGCTCAGAGCTTCACCAAGCCTGACCTTGCATATCTCCAGTGATGGGGCCTGCACATCTTTGGGCAATCTACTCCATTATGTCACCACTTTTGCAGTAAATAACTTCTTCCTAATGCCTTATCTAAATCTACCCTGCTCAAGTTTAAAACC